>KN538392.1:724485-781326 GCA_000797535.1 Trichuris suis | reverse complement strand
CGCTCAAGGCGACAGCAAAAGAGAACAATGCGACGGTGATCAGTTCAGAGGGATACGTGGACAAAGTGTACCTGCGCACAGTTTACACTGTAAACTCGTTCTATAAATAGTTCGGAGTCCGACCGCCACCCCAACGCTGAAACCTCCAAGTTTACCAGAAATGCGGTGCTTGGTTGCTCCTCTATTAGTATTAGTAAATGCTTTTCCAGTCGTATGGCATTTGTTTCGTTTAAAGTACACGCCGATTTGACGCGGTAGCTTTGTCGTGGCAAACTGTCAGGTTTGGCATTGGTAAGAAGATCAGCCGTTGTCAAGATGCATTCCACGCGCTCGAATTAGAAAATCCATATGGACATCTTCCGGCAGAAGGCGTTCTTGATAGTTGGAAAAAGTTCGTGCAAGTTGGCCCCACTTTAAAAAGCATCCGAATTGTCACTTTATTGATGGTAGGCTTTGATAACGACTTGAAAGAGCAACGGAAAAGCTGCTTACTTTATTATAAGATCTTCGTTGGCGGAACAGCGTTTCGAACGGATTTGCCGAAACGTCGCATTGCTGGGCGGTCAATAATTGAGCACATCGCGTCGTTAACGTCTCATCGATTTCCATGATGGATTTGCTGTATACTAAATGCTTCTTTTGGTCCATTTTTAAAAAACGTACTTAATGTCGCTTCGAAGGACCTAAGCTACCGTTCGCAAAGATGAAACTTCGATGAGCTGCGTTAAAAATCGTCAAGACGGAAGAGAGGACTGACTTTCAAGCAAACGTGCTGCTTTCGATTGATTAAACTCATTGCCAGCCAACAGATGATCATTTCAATTGACTTTTATGAAAACTGGACATGGCAGCCAGCTTTTTAACGCCTAATGGAGAGTTGGTAAAAACAATGCTGGAAGCTTAATGGCGTTGCAAAAGCTTCGATACGCAGTGTGCCATTCTTTTTGGCACAACTTTTTCGCTGCAGTTTGCTCGCTATGGTTGATTAATTTGAAAAAGCCGTTATCACGTCTCGCCGCTGAAGCCGGCAGATGAGTCGAATTGAAAAGCACGGATATCTGGTTTTTTGATTTTTAAGCGCGTTGCCAACTGCAGTGGCTTTATTCCAGTCGGCAGTGCGTATCTTTTAGGGCACCAAATTTCCGTCCGACTTTAGTTGAACCTGAACATCGCATGACCGTAACACTAATGGTGTGCCGCCTTTTGTGCTGGTTGGCTGGTTGGTCGCAAGTTGGCTGCTGTCGTCGGGGTCGGTTTGATCAAGTCCGGCGGCCGTGGAACTACCTCGTCTTCAACAATTGCCACCAGCCTTAGTAGGCAATGAGCTGAACAGTGCCGATTTGATTGTAGTGTTGAAGTCGAGCGGTGACCATCTCCTGACAAATGCCGACCATACGCTCGGGACGGCAAATGATTTTATTGTTATGGCTTATCCTTTATCATGCCGTTGAAGCCTTCGAACGGGTTGTGATTCCAGCGGATTCGAAGGCTGGCTTGGCACTTTTTAAAGCTCGCGGGGCGACGATCGCCCGCGTACTGCCTCTTCGTTATTTTAAGTATTTTTTACCGCACGGCAATCAACTCATCCTGGGCAGCGAACCGCTAGACCCATTGGTCCAGTTGTCTCCTATTGCCTTAGATCTCATTCTTCACTGGCGGTTGGACAGTGGCACTGCCTTAGACCGTGTTGAACGGTTGATAGTTGAAATTGTACCTTCTTCAAAATTGAGGAGGAAGACAAGAGATGCCTTTGAGCCTTGTGGAAACGTATTCTCCCAGAAACGTTTTCCTCTTAAAGTTGCCGCTGATACGATCCTTGGTACGACAGTACGTCGCATCGAAGCAGTGTGCAATCGTCGTCAAGCGTTTACGTATAGCCTTGAACCGGTGGGCAACAATTCGCATCCACCCTTCGATGTGGACCCTTTGACCGGCGATCTATTCACAACGCGTCGCCTCAGTGAGAGTGCCTACCAATTTTACATTGTTGCAAAACCGATGGGAATTCGTAAGAGATCCAAAGCGCTCGTCGACGTTCGAATAATTCAAGATAGTCAACGTCATCGCGGATTGAAGAAGAAGAACAAGATGATGATGATGATGGCAAGTCGTCGCAAGAGGGAGTTACGAAGGGAGCTAAACTTTCGCCTGCCAGAGAACATAGCTGTTGGTAGACTTCTGCTGGGCGCTGGTCAATTCATTCCCTTACAACGTGACCAAGTAGTCAAGGGCGCCCCAGCAATGAAGGACCACTTTATTGTCCATCGCAATGGCAGTATTGAAGTGGCCAAAGCGCTCAACTTCGAAGTCGAATCGGTTCATCGCTTCACCGTCATTGTAGAGAATATCCGAACTTCTGGTGACTATAACGCATGATTTTGTTTGGGTGATTGTTATTGGGAGCCGTCTCAGAGGACGTCTGGGCGGATTTGCCGCATGTGCATGTTCTTTGCTTAACCCCCGACCAACCAACCTGCTTGACCTTGGCAAACAGAAACAGAAGCTTTTCTACGGTTTCCTTATGACGCTGAAGCATCAATGTCAACTGGCTGTTGAAGAATCGGTGCCAGTTGGCCTCTTGGATCGCTTAGCTGAGGGATCGGAGGCGTAATGCATTCGTAATCCCCTGGTTGGCGTCAGACGGAAATGAGACGTGGGAAAATTGACTGTTTTCAATTTTTTTGGCTTTTCCTCCCTCGTCCCACTCGCTTGAGAAGTGTAGCTTTCAAAGCTGTGCTCTTTATGAGCTTAGTGCCTTCTGTGTTGACCAAGGGGCCAGCTTAGCTTCGGCGGCAGTTGGTCTTTTGCTTTCCATTTGATGGGTCCCACTCATTGGGTGTGCACAATGGCCTTCGGTTGCATCCGCCGTTTTGCCTATACAACCAATGGTCCATTTGCTGCCTATTCGACACGTCAGTAGAGCGGTCAGTTGTCCGTAAACAGGTTCGCGTCGTTCACCTGCGGTTCATGACCTTTGTCGTTGGTCAGTCGGATACAATCGGCTGGTCGCCTTGACCTGTAGCCACTGGCTAATTCTTTTACTCGGTCACACATTTGCCAGCAACTAATACAGTACTAAATTGATCGACGAGGCGAAGTGGCAGTTGTGTTAATAGTTTGACCGTAGACTTATTGAAATTTTGCCACTTGCGTATAGGGTGGTTGAATCTTTTTTCAATTTTGCTTCCGCAAAGTTCTATTCAATCAACATTGTTGCTGAACATGCATCGGCGGCGTCGGCGATGGCCAAAGAGTGGCGACCCGACTTTTTATGGACATCTTGTATTGAATAATTGAATTGCCATCTTTGGCGTCCACTCGAAAGGTCGGCCATCTGCTTGTTCGACCGTTCCATTTGCTGGTCGCCCAATGGAGCGTTTAATCAGGCGGACACCGATTACAATTGCTAACTGCATAGGTCCAATGCCGGCGGTCAAACGGACAAACTGGGGTTATAGTGCGGATTTCCCGTAGCGTCACCTCAACGGAGAGCTAATAAATTTGCTCCCTTTAATTCACGGCTCTATGAAAGTGGCATAATTTCAAATTTGTTCGGCACTCGCCCAGCCCAAAGCCTACTGCACTTTGTTCGTCTCACAATCGATACTTCTTCGCTTCTGCCCTCCGTAGTATAGATTTTCACGGCAGCAAAGTGAAGAGGATACATTCAGTTTCACGCCAAAGTAATTCTCTCCCTTTTCTGAAAATGGGAAAGAGCTTTGTCTCTCTATGCTCACCTAAGCGATCGATTCGATTGCTTACCTACGGGCGTTTGAATCCATGTTTGAGACGCTGTTAAGTCCCTTAAAAGGAAGCATCTATGTTTAGAACGTAGTTTCGTCTTGTAGCGAAGCAGAGGCAGTGGCTTTTAATCCCAGAAAAAAAATTTTTGAACAGCCGGCTGACGAAGACGGAAGTCATAAATTTGCATATGCTCCGGGTGACGTACCCTTTAGAAGTGTGGCAGCTTTGCTGCGCCATTTGATGGACTTGTCAAAGTGGTTTGGTTGTTTAAACGAGCTTTTTAAGCGATCACTTGGCAGCTGTTCAAATGATTGCGGTCGTTCAAGGACTACTTGTCGCCTTGAGTTGAACAGCTGCGAAGGCCAATAGACGAACTCGTCAATTTTTGCCGACCAACAAAAAACGAACAATACTGCAGAGTCCAAAGATAAGTTGCTGCTTAGGTGCGTCAAAGTTCAAAATATTTAAAAGCAAAAAAAAGAAGAAGAATAAGAGATGATGGGCGAAAGCGCCTTTGAAGCCGGTTTGCTCGGCCAAATGGTCGTTCGAAATGGACAGCCGCCGTCGCTTTCCGCATCGGCGATTCTCTTAAGAGGCGCAGGTCCATTTTTGCTTTTTGAAAATCCCCCCGTTTCCGCGCCTACAAAAAGCCGCGAATTTTTTGTTTTTCAAATTTTAAAATCCTTCTTCTTGTCTTTTCGCTGTCCACTTAGGGGGGCGCCCATTTTGAACGAGAAGTCAGACACTACTGTTTTCTGAGCAACGTCAGGTCGAGTCTAGATGAAATACAAAAAGCGAAGCTGCGTGCTTATACGCTTAGTATAGGCTGAACGGCTTTTAGCGAATTGAAGCAATTAAGCCGGAAATGGGCTGTTTGCCTAACGTGAATGAAAGTTGGCCTGACAAGGTTTACTTTCGCTACTTTTGGCGTAAAGGAAGAGTTAACGCAGAGTTTCCATTGACTACCGTAGCTATGTTACTTACAATATTGGTAGGACAGTGTTTGGCGAAACGATTGCGACGTAGCGACTGATTTGAAAGAGTAGTGTGCTGTCATCGCTTGTTGCCAACAAATGATGCTTATTGTGTTGGAATGATGGAGTATGTTGGATAGTTTATAATTAGTGACACGTCTCTTATGGCGTAGTACCCACCGGTGACCACTTAAGTGTGGGTCTGCTTTTCAAATTTAAACGGTAGGCAAATTAGGACCACTTGTTCGACCTATATTAGTCGCTGATTGGACGGGACAGCTGGACTTCCCTGTTGTGACGATTGATTTTCGCTGGTCCATTTCCTGCGCTTCGTTCGCCTAAAATCGGGACAACCGTCTGCCCGCTTCGATTAGCCAACCAAATTTACCTACCCATCATGACGGCTAAGCGAATTTCAAACGGCCTTTTTCGTTGTCGCTTTTACTGTTGTCAAGTGCCAGGTACGGACAGGGCAGTAGGTATCCATTGGATGAACAATTGGTCGTCGATACATCTTCTCAAACTCAATCAGCGAGAAATGTTGCCAACAGCGAATTATCGCCTTGGTGACATGTATGATCTTGGCAAAATTGGTTCCCTCTCTCTCGGCCATCGATTGGTCTCAGATCAAAGTGTCAAGAAATGTGTATTCGCACTCTTTGGACCCTAACGGCCATCCAGCAGGGGGTATATGTTCGCGCCCGAAAATGTATGCCATCGATTCCGATTGATCGCTTCATCAGAGGGGCGCGGCGCCTCGTTGGGAGTCGCATGTCCAAATTTAGCCTCCTCTTCCCTAATTGCGGATTTGCCCCTTCCGGACGTCAAAGAGAGCAGATGTTACAGGCGCTACGGCCTTCCCTTGCAAGCGTGAAAGTTGGTCAAATGTCCGTCAAAGCTATGAAGTTAATATCCGCACTTTTTGGCAACGAATAACCCTAACTGCGTAACGGTCGGTTTTACGCGGGAATTCCAATAATTACAAAGCGAATTGGATCCCTCGCGACAGCGCTGTTTCGAATTCAACGCGTCACGAGGCTGATGAACAGCGAAGCATCCTTTTTCGTCAATGGCAATGTGTTGAGGCGTCAATGACGGCTGATTAACTGATTAATGGGAATATGGACTGCTCATGGGCTTTCAAGCGTACGTGTCCGTCCGCACACGTGTTTGTTGGTACGGTGGTAGTAACGTTCGCCCATCGGCCATTCACTGTTACGTACGCCATTAAGTCATTGAGAAAATTTACTACCCAATCCATCGGTTGGCGCAAAGCAAGAACAAATTCGGCAAAAAACGCGTCTCCATTGATTAATTTTGTTGAATCGATGCGTGGATCCATCCTTACCCTGGCAGTAGGTCTATAGCAGACAGAAGCGCTATCCTTAATAGGGTCGGAGGCTGACGAGACGTTTCCCTCTCATCAGCAGCAGGAAGTTAGCTGAAACTTTCATTAATTACCTTATGGTGTCCATAATTAGCCAAAATTTGAATAACTAATACTTTTCCTTGAATGTAGGTTGCAGGCATTGCAAAAATGGCTTTCTCAGAAATGATAGTCCTTATTTTGTCAACTACATCCAAATGAGTATGCAACGTTGCGGTACTACTTTGAAATGACGTTTTGTTTTTACGCAAACTTTCACTTTGTCATCTGCAAAGCTCAAGCAACTTCAGCTTGCCGTCATTATTTGGTATGCAGAAAATGATTGGTATTTTTGAAAACTGACGACGGTTGTTCAACTTTGAGTGAAAATCTTCTTTCGGAATCGCCCTCCTCTTTGACAGACGATTTTGAATTGCTCGTTGGCGCAAGATCCGTTTAGTCAGTTGTCCATATGACGATAGGCGCCTACTCGCATTCCTTTCCAATTGCCCAACGCGTTTAAAAATAGTTCAATCGATTTGCGACGCAACAATCAAGTGAAGGTCCAACTTTTTCCTTATATGGCGTTTCTGTTTTCCTTAGAGCTTCCGCAGCCTTTGTCCGCTGTAAGCATGCTAATCTAGCTAACTTGAAAATCGTACAGAATCGATTCAGGCACATTGAGCATATTTTAAAACAACCTTTAACGAAACTTTCACCAGACAGGCTTTGCAATGGTTCCTGTTTCTTGTTTTTGTCTACCCGTCATCTGTAGCCTTAGAAGAGTCGACAAAAACGTTTATGCACGTTCCCGACGCGTTGCACATCAACTCGATCCAATTTCCTTTTTTTGTAGTATATGTTTACTTTTTTTTCTTTTTAGAACTTTCTGCGCAGCAGGTTGTTGTATTCGTTGACGATGTTTACGAGAAGCCAAGGTTTGTGAACAAACCTGTACCCTATCTTGGCGTAGTGCCATTAGAAGTGCCCGTCGGTTTTACGGTGTTCAATTTGGAAGCTCGCTGCGAAGGCGGCGATGGGTCGCCCAGCGTGGAATACCATTTCATCAGCAGTGAACGTACGATACCTTTTCCCAATTTTGCTTATGGAGTTCATCTATTGTTTTCACTTCTTTTAGCTGCCAATACTTTCACGGTTGACCGCTTTACCGGAAGAATTAAAACTGCCCTATCGCGCTATATCAGCGGTCGATCCTACCGCGTATATGTACAAGCATTCGATAGTCGTCCTGGCCTTATATCCAATGGCTACAGCGAAATCGCCGTGGTAGACATAATGGGTGGCTCAAGGGCGCCTCAGTTTTACCAAGATAGCTATCAAGTATCCGTATACGAAGATGCTCCCGTCTCAGCCAGGTGTTTACTGTCCCCTCTTTCTCTCTCTCTCTGTGAGGCTTTCCAGCAAGGTTCACACTACTAACAACGATTTGTAGAACCATTATTTAAAAAATGGATCATTCTTATTCTTTAGTGTCTATTTAGTTTTTTCTTCTTTTTCTTCAGCATTGCTCAAATAAAGGCAGTATCGTTTCGAAACGATCCTGAAGTTCAAATTGCCTATTCTCTTTGGGAAGACTCGCAGAGCAGTGTTGATCGAAGAACGCCGAACGACTTTTCCATAGACGAGCGTACCGGCGTTCTGCATCTCATGAAGCAATTAGACTACGACGATCCGGTGCAACCAAGAAGCTACAAGTTCAAAGGTAAAATTTGCATATTGTTGGCACTTGCGAGATGCAAAATCCATTTTAGCCGTCGCAACGGAGGGCGAAAAGTCCACCTCGGTTCCAGTGGACATCGAAGTGTTGGACGTTAATGACAATGATCCTGTATTTACGCAACCTCTTTATTCGGCGTCAATAAAGGAGGACCATCCAATTGGTCAGCCAATCTTGCAAGGTATGCTGTTGCCTTGTTACATGGTGCTTTCACTGAATCACTTAAATCATCTTAAATTTCAGTATTGGCTAGAGATAAGGACAGCGATTTGAACGGTCGAATATCGTATTCGTTGTCGGACAAAAATTTTGCAATCAACGACAATGGTGTCATCTCACCCAGAGTGCGCCTTGACGCTGATCAAAATTTGCAAGGCTTTTACATCTATAAATTTATTGTAACCGCCACCGATCATGGCACTCCTCCGAGAACGGCAACGAGTCAAGTAGGCTTTGCATTCTTCAGTTTTCGACGTTTTCCATCCGTGCCGTATTTAGGTGCACGTCCGTACGGAAAATGTCAACGACGAGGCACCCGTATTTCTGCCAACCAGCATGTATACGGAATACGTGGCCGAAGATGCGCAAGGCAGTACTCCAATCGCGACAATTCAGGCGTTGGACCCGGACAGAGATCAAGTCAATTACTTCTTTTTGTCGTCTCCCGGCAGTCGACCAACCCATGTGCTTGGCCATTTTGAAATTGACAAAGATACGGGTCAAATTAAGCTCAGGGACGGAATTGGACCTGCCGATTTGCAGCAACAAGATTTCTACATGCTTACCGTACTTGCAACGGATAATGGACCTGGAGAACAGCATGTCAGCACGGCAACAGTCCGAATAGGTTAGCCTTCTTTTGCCCAACGCTTCATTGTTTGCGTTAAGGCAACGTATCCCCTTTGAGTGCATGTAACGTACGTTTTCATTGATCTGAGCTTCCAGAATGAATGACAATGCGTTCATTCCGAAATCTCAGACCAACATGTTCTACAAATGAAAGTGCTGCCAGTTTTCAGAACAGTATTATTAATACTTCCATAAGCTTTCACCAGTTTAGCCGTAGGCTCACGTTGTCCTTCCGTAAGCCGTTTATTTCTTTCCTACGTTCCATTCATGAAATTGAATCAATGAGCAAGTGGCGATGCTCTTTTACACTCTTACTGTTGCATGTCACGTCGTGGGCCCGCTGCAGTGAATTCTTTTTTTCCACTGGCGGGCTAATAACTTTCGCTGTAGAAGATATCGATTATTCTTTACTGTCGGCTTAAATGGTAACATGCAAATTTTTTAAAAACCCTTAAGTTCACCGCTTAATGCATTTGCGCGAAACTCGTTTAAACAGTAGTAGATGAGTAAAGCGGCGATCTTTTCAAGGCGTAAAGGATGTCAACAACAACAAACCAGTTTTCAACGATTGTGAAAGGTACAGTAGCGAAGCAAAGGTGCCTGAGGGAAAACATGAAAATTACGTCATATTAACGGTAACTACGGCCAAGTCTCCTATGCTGACCATTGTTGTCATTTTTCTACATACTGCAGGTTGAAGCGACGGATGACGATTCCGGTCAGAATGGGGATATAATATATTCATTGTACTACCCTCAGGGCGAAACTCGAAAGCCTTTCATAATCGACGCAGTAACTGGTGAACTCAGGGCATCCCCTTATGTGGAATTTGACCGTGAGGAGCGCCCATTTGAAGATGTCATTGTCAAAGTATGTCGAAATTTTCTTTTAGTGACCGCTGGTCTGTCAGTCAGTCGTTCATTCATTTTTAGGCAACCGACAAGGGCTCTCGACCTTTAATTGGGTTTTGTCAGTTCACGGTTACCGTACTTGACGAGAATGACAATGCACCCGAATTCGATCGGGGCACCTATGAAGGCAGCATATCCCGATCGACCCCGATTGGACGCTCCGTTTTAACCGTGTTTGCCGACGATCGAGATGCGCCGAACAACGCTAGAATTTCATATCAACTCCAAGCAGACCCGTCCGAACCTGACCATGCTGATGACGTCACTTATTTCTCCGTCAAACCGGACGGAGGCGAAATTATGCTCCTTAGAAGTTTACCAGTTGAGGTGGGTTGAACTATTCTACAAATATTTCTTTGTACTAATGTGTATTGCTTAGCTTAACGCGCACTAAGCACCGTTTAAGGGCAACATAGGTTATTGTTTTAGAAAAATCGAATGATGTTCCTGGCGATTGCCCGTGACAGTGGCGACCCACCTCGAAGCACCCAAGTCAGGGTTACCATTGACATAGCCGAAGCGGCTCAGCATTATCCCGTCTGGCAGGTGACCCCTTCGTGTCCCAATGAAGTAGTGGTCGATGAGGATGTTCAGGTAAAGTGGGCCTTGTCCAATTGTGCTTTGTTTTAACACTGCCCACTCTTGGTGCTTAAGATCAATTACGTGTTCTTCGAATGCCATGCTCTTTCTGGTGCCGATCCCAGCAATCCAATCTACTACAGGTAGAACAATGAATGAGTAATCCAGCAGCGAGTGTAATCATGGGGTGGTCAATTGCAGCATGAGAAATGGCGCCAAACCGGATACGAATTCGAACCAGGATTTTCGCGAATTTCAGGAGAAAAGAAACGAGCGCGACTGGGTTGTCGTTCGTAATCTCAAAGGCTTAGATTATGAAAAGACCAAATCCTACGATCTGACCATATCTGCTACTGTTAGTGTTCTTTCCTACTTCACCTTATTGATTATATGCGCCTTGCCTAGGATCTGCGTAATGGCTTATCTCGGGATAAGGTCGTTCGCGTAAGGCTCAGAGATAAGAACGATAATGTGCCCAAGTTTACATTGGACAAGTTCACGGGCTCCGTTGAGGAAGAACAGGACATCTCGACCATGAGAAATCGACCCCTCGTAACAGTTGTAGCAAAGGACAATGACGAAAGACCGGAATTCAAAGATGTACCATTGGATGACCCTTTTGGCGCGAAAAAATGAATCCCCTCTTATTTTAGATCACATACAAAATTCTGCCAGGTCCCGCGAGCCATCTGTTCCGTATCGACAGCAAAAGCGGGGCAGTTTACGCTACGCAAAGCTTCGATCGCGAAAAGAACGATTCCTTCGTTTTGGACGTTCAAGCTGAGGACAATGCACCCTCCGATTTGCCCGGAGCTCGTGGACCTAACAGAGACATAACGAAAGTGCAAATTTTAATTCAAGACATCAACGACAACGCCCCCTACTTTAATGAATCCGTTTATCGAGGTCGAGTTAGAGAAAATGCCGAAGTTGGCCAAAATGTAATGACCGTCAAAGCTCACGACTTGGACAAAGGTGACTAAGCAGCCCATTTTGCGACTACTCCATTGAAGGTCTATTTTTACTGAATGCTGCCCTTGTAGACTCTGAACTGAGGTACAGTTTGGATTCTCGCGGGAACGACGGAAGCGCCTTCAGCGTTGGTGCCACCTCGGGTACCATATTTATTAATGAACCTTTGGATTACGAACGCAAAAAGGTCACTTAGTCTCTCAATGGGACTTCATTGTACAAAAGTTGGTCTTTGTAGTTGTACGACTTGGTTCTCTACGTCACTGACGGTAATCGAGAGCACTTGGCTCAAGCGCGCATACAGATAGCCGTGGAAGATGTGAATGACAACGCTCCTCAATTCGACCAGCCGTTGTACAAGGCGCTCATTCAAGAGGAGGATAAGAATGTACCAAAGAAGCTTCTCCATGTGAGTTCAAGGCACGTGTTTTTTCTTTGCATAACCTTTTCCTTTAAGGTAACGGCTTATGATAAAGATGACGACATTGCTAGTAAGCGAATAGTGTACAGGTTGGCAGGCCAAGGCGCCAACGAAGAGTTCACTATAAACGAAATCACTGGCGATCTTTTTGTGGCCAAACCGTTGGATCGCGATCCTCCTAACGGAGCAGAAGTTTGGAACTTTGTTGTCCAAGTAAGACAAACGCATTGTCTCGTGTTACAGAGAGCATAACTTGAAAAAATATGCTTAGGCCATTGACGACGGCGGCAAAGGTCTAATAGGCTATGCGGATGTCCAAGTACTGTTGACGGACATCAACGACAATGCGCCCTTTTTCAAAGGTAGTCCGTTCGTTGGCTATGTGACGGAGAATGTGGTCCCCAAAGGTTAGAATTGACGAAATGAAAATTTTCTTACCTCTACGAGGTGTCCGCCTTTGAAGACGAAAATGGCATATACGTGATGACGCTGAGCGCGACGGACAACGACGATCCAAAAACGTTGAACGCCAAGTTGACCTACAGCATATTGAGAAACAAATATCTGAATGGCAGACCGGTATTTCGAATCGATTCGCAAACCGGCAAACTGTTCGCCATGGTGAGATGCTTGACCCTTATTTGCATATTCCCATTCAAACTTTTCCCTGCTGCTCACTAAGAGTGTAGGAGTTGTGAGGGATAATTGATTTTACTACATCTTTTTTTTGCGCTTCCGCGCGTAACGTCCAAGGCAAGTATCCATGAGTGGTCGTCATTTGGCCATCGTAGAGCCTCGCCCGTACGATCGTTTAGTTTGCGCTGCGCTTTTTGAATATTAATGTCCAATAGGAGAAAGTCAGTGCAATTGAAGGTGATAAATGAAAGGCACTTTGCAACTTTCCAACGAACTGTGCTCGCAGCGCGAATTTAACTATGTCAGCTTTTCGTAGCGTCAATTCATTATTACCAAGCCGTCGGTCGTTCCGATTCACAATGCGCGCCTATTCATTCCTCCGCAATGCTAATGCAATAGCGCCCAAAATGGCCGCAGTGATTGATGCCCACGCGAATTTTCACTTCGTGCCTCTTTTTCATATTTCCAACGCCCTATTAAATTGTTGAAAATGAATTGCACATTTACAAATGAAGTGTTTTGTCAATGAAAACTCGATCACTCACTTCGCTTGTAATTGTATCATAATCAATGTTGCAGTCGTTTTCCGCAACGGCAGACGAACTTAGAAAGGCAGAGCGAATTGAATAACATTAAATGCTAATGTGCGCTTAGGGACACCGATATGTTTGATCTTTTATTAGTCCGTTATTTAAATGAGCTTCCTTGCGATAGTTTTCTCAACAATGGAATGCAGCCAGACTATGTTGCATTGATGCTATTGTTTGCTCTCCTTCTGACTAAAGCGTCTTTTCTTTAAACAGATGGAACTGGACAGGGAGAACAGCGCCCAAAAGGAATTTGAAATTGAAGTCAAAGCAACCGACCAAGGCAGCCATCCATTGTCCGGTAATCCTTCTTGGTTCTTCCTCTTTAAAAGAAAAGCTATCTTTGACTGTTTAACTCTCTTTTTAGGCACGGGCGTTGCTATCATTAAAGTAGTGGACGTCAACGACAATGCACCCTACTTTGTACCGTCTTCCTATGAAGGCACCGTCAAGGAAACTGCCCCAGTCAATTCGCCGGTCCTGTCCGTATCGGCTATGGACTTGGACGACGAAGCGGTTGACAATGTGCTCCAATATAGCTTGGAAAATGGGGACCAATTGGGACCCACTTATTTTTACATATCGTCCGATGGAGACAGCTCTGGATCGACTGTTGGCATACTGAGAGTTAAACAGGTACGCAACTTATATTAGTCCCTACGTCGACGGGCTGCTAGAGCGCAAGCTTCCAATTGAGGCATTAGCATTTCCACGCATAGGTTGTGTTCTTTACGCTATGCGTACTTAACGTCAGCTCAGGCAACGAGTTAGCTATGATATAGCATTCTCCTTATACCGTCAAGATGCAGGGTGAAATGGTGACGCGTGCAAAAAGCGGTCGCATATTGATGAACAGGTGTACGCCCTTTCAGCTTCGATGAGCAATTTTTCAATACTCCTTTCTTCAAGATGGTATTCAATATCCATAACGTCTGCTCTGCTTGAGACGCCTATGCTTTATTCAATGTCCTATCGTACCGTCGTCTTTTAAGCGATGGGTGCTGCTGCTGCTTCTTCACGACCGTTGTTGATAAACTTGCAACATCCATAGCGTGTTAGCAACTTTCAAGTATTCGTTCCGCTACGTTAGGACGACGACCGTGCAGCTTGTCAATCCGGTTCTTTCCACGTCGTAACGAACAGGACAAACTGCCTATCGGTTCATTGAAACTTTGGCAACTCTTTCATTCAGCGAACCGTACTTGGATCGAGTAGATGGTTTCCAGTAGTTTGGCCCTATTTTTTGCCCATATTTCCGCGAACGGCGCGGAGCCCATTCACATTAAGCTTCCCCAGTTTGGTAGCGAAACAGTAGCGCGAAGTGACCTTCATGATTTCGAAAGAGACGGAGGTGATTTTAAAAAATCAATTTTAACCACCGCTGTTGACAGCGAGTGTCATTTTATCGACTTGCCTTTTTGGATTTGCAAATGCGTTGCTGTGTGCGCGCAACGCCGACACCCGGACGACGAAATAGCTGAAGTCAATGGACCCATTGCATAGTACAAACCTTATTTGGAATTGGCCACAATAGCATCCAAAGCGTCCTTCGTTGACAACTATTTAAGGGGAACTTTGACGAAGCGATGAGTCGAAAGAATTGGCAATCATGTTTGCACTTCGTCATTAATGGTCCAGCTTGCAAGCGGCTTTATTTGAGCGTCACCTTGTTAAAGCCATTTTAGGCTTAGTTCAAACGTATATATCCGGTTTTGACGATAACTGATCGAACTTTAGGTCAATTCTTGTTCGTCTGCTTTGTTGCATGGCTGACAATGGGCAAAAGGTCATTGACGGCAGCTGCGTTCGCGGAAGCGAAAGGGCGTTGTTCACCGTTGGCTTATTTTTACCTTAACGGTCTATCGGGTCCCCGGAGAGCGATTCTTCTTCGTATAGTGTCGACGGAAAGGTGAGCGGGCGTATCATCGCTTCCGTGAACAATTGATCTGACATTGGCCATCTCGTAATTGGCTTGACATATGGTTGGCCACCGTCCTCGTTTCAAAATTGTCACTCGGTGCTCATCTCCAAGCAGAATAAGATGACGAGCTTATTTTCGACCGCACAATTGAAGCCTCAATTATACTCCGGGGATTTGTTATTGCAATTTTTCCGCTCACCAGGCAGTGATCTGTCCGCGGCGCGTAGGTTCAAAATTGCCGTTGTGTAAACCGCCTCCATCGAATGGCACCCTCAGCTGGCGTCACTTTAATGGAAGGTACTTTTGCCCGCTGATATTCTTCCCCTTTTTCGAGAGCAACCTTATTAGCTGTAACACGCGCAATGGCATTGCGTCCTTGTCGACTCGTAGACTTCTGCGAAAGGCGAAACTGACAGCAACCTCATTTCGGCAGTCAAACCACTGTTATTACGAAGCTCTGTAGCAGTTGACGATCTCCTTTACCAATTGGTCACCCAAAGAAGGCCAATGGTCAGCGCGACCTCACGTGGACGCTCATTGTCCATCGTTTCCATTCACTCAAATGGGTCTATTATGAAACAGCGCATATTTTCCCAACCTTCTCTGCTCAATGTACATACGTACATACTTGGGTGTGGGTGTACCGGTAGCAGCAGCTGTAGTAGTTGTAGTAGATGCACTGGTCGATCGACCGTTGCCTCCAACGGTGGACAAACAGTTAGGGGGAACATTTCGAAACTCGTCTGCCATGTTGACAACGGTATTTGCGACTTTCCGCCTCGCTAAGCGGATTGGCAACTTGACCAGTTCACTCATTCACTCTGTGGCTGCTCAAAAATGCTGCCAGCATTAAAAGCCTTTGCTTGCATGACCGTATTTCGTTGGCACTTGGCCTCCATTGGGCGCACAAAGCCTCGCGCACGCGCGCGCTACATCCAACGTGCCTTGACGGATTCAAACCGAGGCGAGCTGACAACGGGTTCGTAAGGAATACGGGGGAATTTTGAAAAATCCATTTTGGCGCCTATGCCTTTTGGTCCGTTTCGAGATGGCGCTTCAAATGGGCACGACAACAACTATTGCGTGACTGACCACCGTACGTATCAGTCGGTTGCCACTAGACGATAGAATAAATAAAAGTAGGAGACGCTGTGGCTTCTAGAAAGAGCAAATATCTCTCTCTCTCTTTCGTTGGGGCAGCGAATAGCGTTGGCAAATATGGCAGCAACCCGACGTGCCCTTTACCAAGTTCCGGTTCATGTTCAGGCAGCCTATGGTCAATTTGGATTCCATCTGTTGGCTCTAATGTACGAGCTTGCCTAATATATGCATACGTAAACGGATTGACTCCTCAGTGACAGCCGGTTTCCAGATCGATAGGGCGCTATTGGAGAATCGATAAGCTTTGATCAGGGCAGAAGCGTTTAATTTACGTTTTGCCTCAACAAAGGTGCGCGCTTATCCAATGGCGAACTAAGGTTGACCCTTAGCAGTTGGATGTATGTTTAGACCATTGGCGGCGGCAGGTCGAATGGAGATGGACACAGCGACTGGTCAGCGCTACTTTACACGTTAGCTTAGCGCTGAGCTGCCAGGCTTATTTTGGCCTCGATGACCCATCGCCGAGTGGTCATCGTTCTCGCTGTGCGACGTTATCGGTACGCATAGAGCAAACAGTGACGTCTCTTCAATGCGCACCTATGGGGGAGAGACAGAGCTGAGTCATTTTTCAACGGCGCATTTGCTAAGAGCAGCTTAGTCACCATCGTAGTCATCGCGCCGGTGTTCACCTGCTTACACGTCGTCGTCCTACCTTCGTCGTCCTTTAGTGACACGATTCATAAGTCAGTATCGTGCGTGTGTGCGCGCGCGCGCGCAGAAAACCTGTTGCCGCTCAAAAGCAGCGTCACCATTTTACAAGTAGCCTGCAGTTTCTTGACGTTCATTCTGGTTGGTTAATAGGTTTGAAGTCAGCGGCCGCTTTTTCTTTCTCCAATTCTTTGAGGCTCTGTTCGAGCTACCATTGCCTCCGGATGAACTGGATGGCCATCTACTAGCAGCAGCAGCAGGAGCAGCGATCATTGCAAGCTTTAGATCAGCCCGAGCGACCCCATTTTTTTAAAATCCCACTCCCATTCCACTCACTTACTATTGTTTCCGCTTTTTTCTTATTGCCATAAACGAAGGCGCCTTGCAGCGACTTGATTACGAGGACCCACTGCAAAGGAACGGTTTCAATTTAACCGTACGAGTCAGCGATGGTCGATTCACCAGTAAAGCCGACGTGTACTTGCGATTGTTGGACGAAAACGATAATGCGCCGGAATTTGTCGACCCACCTCATATGGTCAGCATTCGAGAAGATGCACCAGTTGGTCGATTGGTCGTTTGGTTCAGGGTGCGTGACAAGGACGCCGGAGACGACCAGTTCGAGTATGTGGTGGTCATTGAACCATCGTCCCTTCTTCCTTAGGTGCCCTCCTCATTTTCCTTTGTCCTCCCGTTCCCTCCTTCATTATGTTATTGTAATGCTTGCAATGATGATGATGATAACGACCGTTGCTGCGTCGTCCATTGACGACGACCATATAAGGATTTTGCCGAAATTATCACGGCGATTGTTTCAAAATCGGCCCAGCGTCATTCCTTTAAAGAATATTTCGGAGGACGTTGCGGTGGGCACAACCGTTGCGAGCTTCGAGACTTACATCAAAGATCCCGGTGATCTGGAAGGCACCAATTACACGTATGTCTCTCTCTCCTTAGTACCTTTTTTTTGATCGACCACAAAAATGGGTCAGCGTCAGTCCCGTTAAGGGATCGTTTCTCTCTGTCTGTCAGTCTGCGTTGCAGATCGACAGTTTTTAGAGAAGCGCTACTGCGCTGCAGTTGACCTCAACCTGAATTATTTTTTCCCTTCAAAGGTCGCCTTGGGTGGACAGGCTTTGCCGACGGCCATGTTCGACCGGTTGCTGGTTTTGTTTCCCTTGTGCTTGTCTTTTTTCTATGCTAACGTTATACTTCCGTTGTTCTGTTGCCCCTTAAGGCTTCTCATTGCCCTCGTCGCTCGACCGCCTTTCGTATAGGAGTGACAATTTTGCAGCTTTCGCATACAGCATGAAAGCGACCAAAAGCGTCAATTCACCATTGGCAACAAGGATGGCAATTTGAAAGTCGCCCGACCGTTGGACCGCGAAGACATTCCCCAGTACAGACTGCGTATAGAGGTGGTCGACTCAGGTAAGCTCCGCCTATTTTCTTTTTTTCTGCTTTTTATTCATCGCTTTGCTTCGACAAAGATAAGGAACTTTATGGCGCGGAATTGGGCGGAATTGCGTCGTTGTCTCCGTCGCCTTCCTATCAGCATTTGCATATCATGAAAATTCATTATCTGCTTACGCGCATAGGCCACGCTAAATGCAGTAGGCATCGACGCTCTTCCTACGTTTCGTCGCTTAAGCGCGTCTGGTCTGGATGGAAAAATTTGCATAGGTTATAGTAATTCAAATGTTCAAATTTTTTGCTTATCTCACTGTCGCTCGACCTCGCAATAGCGCAACCACCTTTGGCCCGAAGCCAATGTCAATGAGAATAAAAATGAAAAAGAAAGATAGAGCCGATTGGCATATTCCAGCTGGCGCAACTTAAATGGCCGCCGGCTAGGCGCATATGGTTGCCACAAATGAGGGCTTACGCAGCGTATGCCCTTGTTCGAGCTTGCACCTAAGAGTTGCGTTAAGTAAATGGAGCACTTCGGCGCCAATAGGTTTGCAATGGTCCCAGCGGAGGGGCAATGGCCAATTTGATTGTTTGAGAAATGCGTTATTTTTGCCGACGATGACTTAACGTCTTTCCAAGTGCGCGTTGGCGGAGGCTTTTGGAGAAAACAACCGGAAGGGACGACGGCATTTCCGCCCCCGGAAATTCTTTCTTGACGAGTTGTCCCTCAGTGCTTATAGCTGTGTATTCAAAAGGGAAAGCTTTTTACACTAAGATCTCATCTGCTAAGTTTGGCTTTGGTTAGATGTTCAAATTTTTGAAACTCCCCATTTACGGAATGGCCAACAAAACGAACTCTCTCTATTTGCGCGCCATCGTCTCAAGGACATCTGGCAAGCATCGTTCGTTGAAAAGTTTATTGTACAGCTTTTTTGTTTTGATTAAACAGCTGTTTAATTTTTTTTCTTCCTCTCTGCTTTCTGAAGTTCCGTCCGAGAATGACCTTAGTTTTTTTCTTTACGAGATCTCGTTGTTTCAAAATTGCTCTTCCACGTGAGCAGGTTCAACTTGTTGCCTGTTTGATTAGTCTCCGCGAGTAATGAATATTGGTTATCCAAGAATGAATGGGGTCGGCATAATGCACAAATGAATTGATTTGAATTATTGTTACTTCGGCTGCAATGTCACGTAAAATTGGGTGTGACGTTCTTAAGCCTATGCCTAAAGCCACACCTTGTCGATGGAATGAATGGTACCCGGCGCCTGTTGACATTGAATGATTTGTGAAATTCTTGGCCAGCTTTTCCACCTGCTTTGTTTCATTTGCGCTCTTTCTTTCTAAAGCGCAATTTAAATAGTTGGCGACTGGCAAAACGGAGCCGACAGTTTTTCGCGCGCTGACACATCTCATCGGCGTGAACATTTGACGACGGTTCGCACGCTGATTGAAGGGCGACTTGCGATTTTCATTGATCGTCGCCCATGCGCACCAGCCAAGGCTTTTCGTTCCGCTGTCCGCGACAACGAACCCAATGCAATGGTTGCTCAAATGGCGCGAAAAAAAATTCCAGCGCTGAGAAGAAGGGTATTTTTTTAGTCGTTGGTGCTTTGCACCCGCGGGCACCTCTGCCCCAAGTAACCAACCGACAACACATAAGCTACTCGATCAACAAAGCAAGTGCTTTGCTGTTGCCTAGGAGACGTTTGGAAAAAATAAATTGTATGCACTTTGGCGTGATCCGATTGGACAGCTTTCTGCGATGACGTAATGCCGTCAGGTTCTTCTTTCAATTTGCAATTTGTTTGCGTAATGCGAAAAGTGGCACCGACTGACTTTTATACCCAAACTTGTTCCCGTGGCGACTGCCAAGTGCGATATCAATCTTTGCTTGCAACTTCAGTCTTCGTTTCATTGCTTAGCGCTTTGTATCAACGCGTCGACGCTCTCTCCATGCGAGCTGCCCATATTTATGCAGTGGTCTCGCGAAAGCCTTTTTGTAGGGTAGTTTCCATCCGCTCTATTCCTAGTAGGCGTCAGGTGACAAGTTCGGTTGGCTTTTCAGTCGAAGTTCAAAATGTAGGGGAGCATACAGTCTCAACGAACCAACACGAAGTGGAATATTCCAATCATTGGCTGCTGCTATGAAGGAATAAGCTTTCTCCAAAAACGGACAAGTAGGCAAAGCATGGAATTGTTAAGAGAACAACAAAACCCAATAACATTCAACTAAAGCTTGCATATGGAGTATAAGCTTTGGGTTTCATGTCTGACAGATAATCGAGTTTAGGGCTTCGTGCGTACGTACGTACTTTGTATGTTTGTTATTTTATTTTCGGCGGATCTCTTAAGCATTTGTTCAGAAGCTCATATTTGCATAAGTCCTCTCTGTCTCGGGGATATCAGAGCCTAATTTTTTTTGCTTAGCAATGAACGTTGGTGATCAAACATTGGTCGTCAACTTGATCGATGTAAACGACAATGCGCCTGAACTGAAGTACAACAAACCGGTGATTGTTATGGAGAATGAACCGCCGGCGCGGTTGTTGGCCACCGTTACGGCCATAGACCGAGACTTGCCCGAAAATGGTCCTCCATTCTACATGGAACAGGCGTCCAATTCAACCTATAAGGATATGTTCTATATGAAGTTCATACAAGGTTTAACGATCACTCCATTCTTTCGTCGGCCGCATCACTTGCTCCATTTGATTTTAAGAACTTGACCACGGTCACGGCGGTCTCGAAGTAAAGGCGACGGTCAAGTTCGATCGCGAAGATGGGCAGGGAAAAATTTTGTACGTTCCCATCTACGTCCGCGACAACGGCACTCCACCAATGCACGCTATACGCTTTTTGGAAGTTGTTGTTGGCGATAAAAACGACAATCCAATGACCGACGGAGAGGCGGTGATTCAAGTTTACAGGCCGCAAAGTAGGCGTCCGTTTCACCGTTTCTTTCCAATGGCGACATTGAATTTTCAGAGCTTAACTCCGACGTGGAAATTGGTCGGGTGTACGTTCAAGACTTGGACGACTGGGACGCTAAGGATAAGCGGTTCACGTTACGCGGTCATTCGGATAATTTCCGCGTCAGCACTCACGGTACAATTCATATGGATCGCAATACACCGGCTGGCGAGTACGAAATCCAGGTATGCACATCTGCATATGTTGTAATGTCTGCTCTTGTACGGACGGCCGCTTTTTCGTTAATAGGCGGATGTTCATGATACAGTTAGAAATGAGGATGCGAAGGGGCGCGTTAAAATTATTGTCGAAGAGATAAACCAGGAAGCTCTTGACAACACGGCGTCGTTGAGAATTCAAGGTATAAACGATGATGGCGCCCTCTAGTGGTCAGCGGTGTTTTTAATTAAGGAGTCACTGCTGAAGACTTTGTGCGTCCAGTTGATGGCGTAAGCTCTTTGGACAAATTTCGGCGCACCCTAGCGGACGCACTGGCCATACCGGAAGCGTACGTCCAAGTATATTCCATAATTGATGCGGGTGGTCATCCGCCAAAGTTGGACTTGTACCTCGCAATCCACGGGTCGGGTTACAAATCGCCCGCGTTGCTGCACGGTTTGTTGGAATTGAATCGCTATGAACTTGAATCGGCTATGTCCGATTTGGGCCAGAAAAAGCAGGAAATACTTATAGTCGATGTCAACTTGGATCCATGCGCCCTTGAGACGTGCAGCCACGCGTGTAGCAGCTTTGTCAACGTAGGCGACTCGCTAATTGTAGTCAACGGAAATAGATCGGTCGTCGCGGGTTTGAACGCCTCGCTGGGCTACAAGTGCGAATGTCCAGTTGTCCCTTTGTCGCCCAGTTGCGCGGACAATTCATGCTTCAACAATGGCGTATGCCATAGCACGGGATCGACCTTCTTTTGCGAATGCCGTGGTCAGCATACGGGCGAACGATGCGCTGGTCACGTTCGAAGCTTCGACGGCTCCGGATGGACTTGGTTTGAACCAATCAAATCTTGCCAACGATGGAACGTCTCCTTAGAGGTACTTACGCAATCAAACGATGGCGTTATTCTGTACAATGGACCAATTGTTGATCTTCGACCGGACGTGCGCGAAATGTTCGTACCCGACTTCCTATACGTTGCGTTAAAGCGCGGGCGACTTATCGTTAACGCTCATTTCGGTGGTCAGCCAGTTTCCATATCGTCGTCTAGCAAAAGTTGGATAATTAATGATGGACATTGGCATACGATAGAGCTGTTTGTCGATGGTCGAGTGTTGACCGTTATTGTGGACAAATGCACTGCGGAAAATTACGTACCAATGGACGATTCGACAAATGATCTGAACATGTGCGAAGTAGCGAAAGCGGCTTCGTTGGACAATGACCAATTGAATACTAAGTTTCCGCTTCAAATAGGCGGCATTGCTCAGGCTGCCGGCGGTTACTCGTACCGACGAGACTTGAACACCACCAATGGCCTGAATGGATGCGTAAGAAATCTGTTCATCAATGGAATGATCGTCGACTTTAGCAATCCTTTAAAAGTGCAAAATA
Source organism: Trichuris suis (assembly GCA_000797535.1). Taxonomy (NCBI): domain Eukaryota; kingdom Metazoa; phylum Nematoda; class Enoplea; order Trichinellida; family Trichuridae; genus Trichuris; species Trichuris suis. The sequence goes on along the minus strand of KN538392.1, from coordinate 758,875 downwards.
GTGAACTTGGATGTCGCCAAGTTGACCATAAATGCGACAGTAATTCAGTTGAGGGCGGTTTGTCGAAGTGCGCACACGGAGAGTGCGTTGCCGACTTTCACGGATTCAAATGCGTCTGCGAACCGGGATGGCGCGGAAACGAGTGTAACGTTCAAAGCAAATGGGTGACTTTTGGTCCCTCTTCATTCATACGTTTCTTATTGTCCGTTGGCTCGCTGCCCGGCTACTACTCGAAGGTGAATGTACTATTTTATCCGGAAACCGCAAAGGGAACGCTATTCTCGGCAAGTCGAATGGAAAAGAACCATTCAATGCACTTGATGCTCGAGGACAGCGTTTTGAACTATTTGCTTAGCTTTGCTCCGGAAGTGACCGTCAAAACCCGATGGCCCCGGCTGACCCTGGCGCGAAATCAAAGCTATCACGTCGACGTGGAGAGGACAAAGAATATTGTCCGTTTAGTGCTCGATCGTCAGTTCCGCTACGTGACCACTTTGGAAATCAGAAAGCATTACAAAATGGAGTACGACTTGGGCAGCTTCCGGGTAGGAAGCCCAAGTCGAGGTCGATTCGCGTCCGGCTTCATGGGTGAGCTCATACTTCCATATGCAAATCTTTGCAAGGAGCTTACGCTCGTTCTTAGTTGAATTAATTTTGCTTTCTTTGGCAGGTTGCATTCAGGAAGTTGCCTTCAACGAGTACTGGCTACCTTTGGTCAAGGAGCAAGAGACGGAGTATGCAAAAATCGATGACCATTGGGACGTGAAACCTGGCTGCGACGCTTTGCTCACATGTGATTCACTGCCCGGATACTGCTCAAGTCCGCTAGTCTGCGTCAACTTTTGGAAAGGACCTTTTTGCACGTGCCCTCCGGATACAAGCCACTACTACCAAGACGGTCAGCTAAGGTGTAGTCGGCCGTTAGCTGCTAAGTATGTAGGCATAACGAGTGGCGCTGTTGCAGCGATTCTTATCACTCTTTTAGCGTTGATAGGTAAGAATGCAAATTACTTAAGAATGACGAAGTTATGCAATAGTTTTCTTCTTTTTTAGTTCTTGTTCTCATCCTTGTTGTCTACTCACGTCGTCGCCGTCCGGTGCCTCTTGTTGGTCCTGATGACGACATACGGGAAAATATTATTAACTATGCCGAGGAAGGTGGCGGCGAAGAAGACCAGGATACGTACAATATTGCGGCTCTTCGGAAGCCCATCTTACCAATAGAAGATGATCCAATCATGAGAATGCCCAATGGTGACGCACCCAGAAGGCCGAGAGAAGGTTGAACAACTTCTCAAGCTTTACTTGATGACTCCAAATATTTCTTTCGTACTGTTTAGGTCAGCTTGGGGACTTCATCAAGGACAGACTGCGTGATGCCGACAGGGACCCATTGGTGCCTCCTTTTGATGAGCTGCGCGTTTATTGCAACGAAGAAGACGCGCAGTCGGTTGGAAGTCTCTCGTCACTCTCTTCGACGGGTTCAGACATTGACTGGGATGAAGTTCGCAATTGGAGTGAGTCTATGAAAAAACTAGCCGATACGTTCGCGGACTAACCTTAACTCAACAATAATGATGACAATAATAATAATAATGATGATAAGAGGAAGAAATAACACTGCTAATGTAAAGAGTATATGCCTTATACAAAAGGCGCCCACGCTCTCATCCATTGATCGCTTCATGATGTTGTTGTACCTTTGTTTTCAATTGTACCAAATTGATCAAGTTTTGATGCACTTTCCCACTGCAGATTAAACACTGTTCTGTTCATTTGTTATGGCTGATATAATTTTTATTTGTTACTGTCATTATTTGAGATTCAGTTATTCATAAGTGAAGAACCGCATATTGCTGTTGCGGCAAACCCTTTCGCAGCGTAGCAGAGAATGAAAAAACTTTCAGCAAGTGGAATGGTTGGACGTTGAGTTCAATTGCGTCGACTTTGAATGCAACGTCTGTCGCGTGAATTGAATAGGAAAAAGTTGACGGAGCACATTTCGTCAAGCTCAGTTTCGTGTGAGCACACTGCAGCAGTGGGGCATTGTGTTCGCGCGATTTGAGGGACCCATAAATAGGAAACGTTTATTTCGATGGGTTTGCAAGTATTGCATTAATATTGTCGGTTGAACACTGTTCAACAAATAATTATATGTCTAAGCAGTTGCTTTCATTACAATTCAGCTTCCTTATACAGTACAATCTTAAGTTGCTTCAGCATGAATCGGCGAAAGAAAACTTTATGCGATCATCTAAAAAAAGCTTTGAATGTATATCATTACTGTCAAGATTGCAACAACCTACTGTGAATCCAGTTTACCCAAGTTCAGTTTTTCTACATTTTGATGATATGTCAATGCGGATGCTTTCATGAAAATAAGGCTTCATATCACATACAAGACATCGTTAAATGCTTTCAGCATGCGTCGGCGGAGGGAAAATTTTATGTGGTCATCTGAAAGACAGCATCGAAGCGACCATTATTGCGTGGATTGCGTCAACATACTGTTAGTTCAGTTCTCCCAAGTTCAGTTAATTCAGGGTGCACGCAAAAAGAACACCTTTGTTTTCTTTGACCTCGTGATGAATCTGCAAACAGTGCTTATTTTCATGAAGTGGAAGGCCTAATAAGCACGCCTTACCATTTCGGTTTATGACCTGCAATACGAACCTGTTGATCATTGGAAATGCTACAGTACTTCAGTCGACTTCAGTGGGCGAAGAAAGCAGAGGTGTTAAGCGACGACGAGAGCTACTGCCGACGCAGGCGCTTCCTGCGCCGGCAGCTGGCAAGAATGAACAGTGGACAAAAAATCCAACGCGCAGAGACAATGAAGTTTAAAGTTGGTTTAAACTTATGGTATACTGTAAAGATTTTTGATGTCTATAAGATTTTCAGGTTCTCTTATTTTCTTGCTCCTCTTTTTAACCACTTCACATGCACAATTTCGCTCATTCTTAGCGCTAGAAGACTGACGATCGCACTATCAGGGAGTAATGAATTGTCAGTTGCCAAATCCCCCAAAGTAGCGCATGCGAATGATACCCCCATTTTAAAAACTTGTAACACTACCAACTCGACCAGTTGTCCCGTACTTGGCAGCAGTAGCTACGCGTTGTGCTAAAACCCCCTTGTCAGCTTTGCAATTCACGCAGCTCGCTTATGGCTTAAAAATGACTGGCGGGATTTTATGCACTGTTTTGCATAAGGGTTAAGTGAACGACATTCGTACAATGGAATATGGCTGCGATGCAAAGTTCGTGGCGCACGATGATGTTTTAATGAAGATGTACTAAAACAGTTTCTGGCGAGTAGTTTGTCCGAGTATTTATAAAACGGCAAAAGGTCGACAAGAGTAAATGGAATTTTCAATTTTGTTGAAGTCTGCGTCAAAAATTTCGTTAGTGTTCAGCAACTGTTCGTCAGCTTGTTAGCTTTCGTGTTTCTGCACAATCGGTAAGAATGTTTTATGCAGGCGAAACCAGCAGAGTACATCTTCAATGGCCTAAAAAGGCGTACTGAGTAAGCTACCAAAAAGTGCCTCACGCACTGTGAACGTACCTTGGGTTAGTCGCTCTAAAAATATTTTATCATCACCTTGCGGTACACTAGTTTTCATAATCCTTTTCCATTTTATGCGTTATTACTGAAATGCTTCAAATGAATGTAGCGCATAGTCAAAAAAACGAAATTATTTGTCGTTTCCACTTTCAGGCAATACTAACATTCTATAATAATTTGCAGTGGCGCAGCAGCTCAATCTACCTGAATTGACGCTACAGGCACGGTCGCATTCCACGTCTTTGAACTATTATCAATGACGATCGCCAACAATTCCCATAGGGAATAACTGCCTTGTCAGTTTTGGCATCTGGCGCAGGTGCAGCCGCTCGCCGCGGCAGCAAAGCGCAAAAATGAACGATAGACGAATTTTCATTGGCTGAAAACAAGTTTAAACTGCAAGCGTGCGGCGAATACAAACCTGCGCATCAATTATTAAAACCGTTTCAGATTATCATGATGACTACTGACATAGAAGTGCGGCATTTAATCAGTTTGTCTACAGTATCTTTTGTTCAACGTGGAAAAGGGCTGTATTCACAATATTTGCCCTGTAGGCTGAAACGAAAAAGCAAACAGCGGTTTTGTGAATTATGCGCCCCATCGTCATACTGTACGTTTGCTAGCCTTCCTGTTCCGTCCTTACCTAAGCTTAAGCCTAAAGGTAGAGCCTATACTTTGGTTTAGGCTTAGTTGAGGGTGGGGTGGGATAGCAGGCACGCTCGCCAGAAGGGAATCTGCGTTTTTCAAACGGCGGCGCTCATGACGGACGAAACCCCAAACAGCTTACTAATTCGCTTCATGTAACACAGATAGTCCATGAATATAGCCAGAAAGCTTGAAGTTATAATATGCCTCATCAATGGAGAACAACGCATTTATTGCTACACCCTCTCTCTCATGCTGATGACTGACTAAATTTCAAACGCTCACTGAATATTCAAGGAACCTGGACGATATGATGAATTTTCAAACAGCAGCGTTAGTCATTTCCGTTCGATTGTAGTATATTCAATGATACTGAACAACACTGTAAACTTCAGGCAGCAGCGTTAGTCATTTCCGTTCGTTGCTAAATGAAAGCGCGTCATCTTCGAGTCAACGTACATAGCAGCATCCATTGGCATAAATTTCAGTGTTGTCTATTTTTGCCGATAGAACTGCGGCCTTCAAATGGTTGGGGGATAATTTTTCAAAATTTTAACTGCCAGCTCCACCTACGGCCCTCTCCGAGGAAGAAGAATCAATTCTTGACGAGTTGCTTCTCGCACTTTACTCTTTTGACCAATGCGTCTCTACATCGCTTAAGTGATAGGCACTGCATTGTTTGCAGCGAAACTCTGCAGCGCATATCATTTATGCGAAGTTGAGAATATCTGGTAGCAACCCGCGTTATGTTGACGTAATGTGCCGGTGTTTAAAAGTCCAGGTAAGTCAATGCCTGCAAACTTTAATCGTCTCCTCGTAGTATTAATGCGCAGGTTGAAGCAGAGAGTGAATGCATTCCGGTAAGCTACAAACGAACTCGTCTTCGCGGTGTACGTGGCACTCGATTGAAGCTCAGATCGCCTCTGGTGCTATGCAGCACTAAGGTACGCGTACTGTTTTTCGCAGCAACAAGTCGATCCCGCTAATAGCATTCACCTTCTCAAGGGATGCCATATATTCTATAGGAAAGGATCTATTGCACTGTACTGGCTTTATGCACAAGGGATTGCTATGTGACCATGTTTTTGTTACAGTTCGCATTATATACTGTGCTGCTCAACGTCGCATGCACCGGCTATGAACTTCATCGTGGCAATGGAACTATGGAGTGCATACGGTGCATGCGACGTTGTGCTTATCGGTTTCATGGCGCAAAGTCGACCCTTCTAACAGCAACGTAACGGCGGCACTTGTTGCCCGTGATTGAAGCCACAAGAAGAAAGCTTATCTTTCGCTTGGGTAAGAAACCTTATTAACCACAACGACTAACCTAATAACTGTTGTCTGCTTCATCGCAGTATTCCTTTATTGAGCTATAGTTTGAATCCATAGTTCTCCTTCGCAAAGGTAGGTAATGAGGATGCCCACGAAAACTGACTTAACATTTTTATATGTACTCCTGTATCCTGTCATCCCCTCGTAATGTATCCATACTTTCCTGCGTTATCGTCGTTCTATTACTGCACGCTTGTTTATAGAAGAATTTATCTTATAACGTTGGTTTGAGCACAGCCACCTGAAGCTCTCTTATCTATGCTAATACGCGTTCGACGTTCGTTAGTCTGCGTAGATGCACGCTGCATTATTGCACAGTTTTGCTTCCATGTGCGGCTGTTTTCATAGTTCGCTCTGCTCTGCCTTCCGTTGCGTGCTGGCAGTAACAGCTCACCTTCTTTGCTGTCCGTTCCGTCCGTTTATAGGTCCCAGTACAGTCAACCCGTTTCTTTCCACTCCGTTATCCTTGTCACCTTTCTTTCTTTGTATATTTTGAGTTTTCCATATCAGTTCTTTGCCGTCTATTACTATTAAACGGTATGGTTGCTGCAATTTCCGATCCGTTCCGATACAGCAACAACAGGCGGCAAGCGATTTATGAAGAAGCCTTTAACATGCATACGACGTTGTGCCCAATAGCTTTGGGATAACATTGATCAGCATATACTCTATCGGCGTTACTGCAACCCTGGAACGCTGTCTTCACTCGGTTATCGTCGCTAGATGAATAGCTATGCAGGGATAAGTAAGCTTGCTATTCATAACTGCAGAGTGAAAGTTGCCCGCTTCTGTGAAGTGATACTGCCGCCGCCATTAGTATTAATTAATGTTAACGCATTGTGATGTTTTAGGAAGGTGAAAGAACGTTCGGGTTTTGCCGGTTTTGCAGCCCGCTGTCATACTGTAACTTTGCCGGCTAACCTGTTCAGCCTTTCCGTAAGGCTAAGCCTAGAAATAAGGCTCACGCTTTGGCTTAGGCTTAGGTAAGGGCAAAACAGGACAATCAGCATGTCCTGCAGTAAGGGCAGAGCAGGATGGCCGCATGCTTGCCAGAAAGGAACCTGCATTTCTCAGAGGTGGGGTGGGCGTGCCTACCCGAAAATGAGTTTACACATCACTTTTGTCTCTTTTGGGTGCTTGGCAACTTTCAGCTGGCTACAGCTTGCTAGTCATTTAAGCGCCGGCTGAACCAGCGCTGCCGTTCGGAAGCGTTGCGTTTTGACGCGAGAACATCATGTCTACTTCAGGCGTCTTGTCTGTTGTTGACAGAATGTATCAGCGTCTCTTTATTTACGAGTTGAACGTTTTGGGGCTGACAACTCAAAGGATCCGCCTAAGTTTCTAAAGCCTGTGCTATTGCTGGCATTATCGCAACAGTCAGTTCAGCTTTTTCCTCAGCAGGACGTTCTATGGATGAACGGGGTTGTCGTTAAATTCGAAAAAAATAAGGTCGCTGAGGAAAGGCCAAATCAAGGGGAGTTCAATCACTTCGCTATGCAAATTTTCTGAAAACTGGAGTGATAAGAAACCACAAGTTATTGCAAAGTCATCGTTGCATTGCTGAAGCAGATAACTTTGGGCAACTATGGGGTTGCCTAGTTAGCTGCTAAAGTTTTTCTTGTGGAACAAATAGCCTGAAAAGCATTAACCCGATTTTATTATTAGTTTCCAACCATATATTTTAGATTAAGTAAATTTAATAATTTTAAACTATTTTTTTTACATAATATGCGATATGCGAGTCACGAAATGATCCTATAAGTTCCGCCCTTCTTAGTCGTACTGTATTTATCAAGTACGTACCTGCTTGTCATTTTAGTGGGGTAACCGAATAGGCTGTTTCGCAGCCTTCGTGGCTCTGGGCGGTTGGTTCGTTGAGAGGCTGACTTTTTGGCAGTATTGTTGTTGCGTGATTGTCCGGATTCATTGCTTTAGATCGCCGGAGTGCCAAAGTCGCCTTAAGTATAGCTGCTTCATTCAAAGCTGGTTTGTTTGCCTCTGGTAAATGGGTGACATTCCGCGTCAGAATGGAAGCAGCAATGGTAGAACTCTTCGCGGGAGAGGAAACATAGACAGTCAATTTGGTGAGTTTCCTTTACTTTGCAAGCTAACTGTGTCGTGTGAGTTTTGGTCAGCATTTATCAGCCTTTCTGTAGAACATGTAGACGCGTCCAATGAAGACGCATTGCGGGCGTTCACAGAACGGGTAATGGCAAGAGACTTGACATTCCTACGACGCTACAACACGAGAGATAACATGAGATTTGTTGTTGCTGCATTGTTGGAAATGGTGTGCTGCATGACCGAAAGGAATCCAGCTCAGCAGGCGCGATTGTTCTCCGGTAAAACAGCCTTATTTTGTACCGATTTTCTATTTATTGCTTTTTACTGTTTCTAGTCATATCCACAAATTTGGCTAACGTTGGAGTAAGTTTATTTTTGCTGATGCAACAAGCGCCCATTTTAAGAAATTCACTTTTAGGCCATTCCGCGTTCTCTGCTGTCGAATGAATTGTACACCATCCGTCAGAAGTTCTATTTAACGCTTCAACGTCTGATCAGAACGACTCAAGAATATCTGGATAGTCCGGTACTCATTTATTTCAATGCCATTCGTACATAACGGCAGTTGAATTCTGTAACACGCGAATACCTCGTATTCAACCTGTAACAGGCGGGAAAGTTTTCACCCATTGCAGGCAAAATATGAAGCATCCTAATACGGTTACGAAGAGTTACCTTTCTTGGATCTTGTCACTTAGCCGCCCCACCGTCTAAGAAATGCAGGTTCCTTCCTCCCAAGCGTACGACTATGGTGTTCTGCGCTTACTGGAGAGCATGCCCGTCATCCTGCTCTGTTCTTGCTTAAGCCTATGCCAAAATACATGCCTTCTATTTAGGCTTAAGCTTAGGTAAGGGCAGAACAGGATGGCCGGCAAATGTACAGTATGACGGTAGACAAGATCCCCCTCTTCAGGTGTAATGCAGATAGAGAAATGCAATCTTATGTTCCGAAAGCATTTATCGAACTGCCGAGCTTTTAGACTGCGCCTGGAGACTTCTCAACCGCAACTCGAGTGTCCAGGAATGCGGGCGATGAATCACAGGAGCGGCGTATATTTTATGATCCTGAAGGTCTAAGTTTGAGCAGATGTCGCGATGAGTATTTCGAGCTATCACAGCTTGGCAAAGGTGGCTTTGGCAAAGTTGTAAAGGCAAGTATCATTTTTTCTTACCTTCAAAGAGTTCATGCCCGATAGTGTAGCTAATTAATCAATGTTTGTTGTTGCACTTAAGTATGCTTTCATTTCGAACTAGTCAGTACTGTCAAAACTACTTCAGGCGTTTTGCTCATTTTTATTTATATGCTTAATCACATTTGCCTAAAGCTAACCTGCAAATACTTAGATTACAGTCAACAAGGGTTTCTGCATAACAAGTTTGTAGCAATACTGTCAAATTCTTGCTTCTCAAAGTGTAGCAGATGTTAATATGTTCGAGCCCAGGTTTTGTTTGTAAGTTTCTATCTGGTTTAAGTGTTAGTGAAACTAAATTTTGTCGTATCCGAGAATAAGTAACCTACTTAACGTCGCGTGGTTTCCGCCGCTTGGGATGGCTGAAAGTGGAAGTTCAGTTATTCCAAATCTTAAGCCATTACAGCTCCTAAGCTGCATTGTACGATGCAGACTCGTCGTTCATGTAACGCATATAAGCGTTGCCAACGTTTCCCCAAGCATATCTTCTGATCATTTGTAGTATAATTTAGCTTAACTCAATTTTGACGACGCGTTAGACTTTTACATCTTCAGTTTCTTCATTTGTGCTGTGAACAAGTTGTAGCCAGCGTTCTACTTCTTCAGCGATACGACCATAGGAGAAAACATTTTCGGGATTTCTTCGAAGGATATTGAGAGCCATTAGCTTTGGACTTACAAATTTCGCCCGACTGCGCCAATGACGACTTAGCGATCTGGATAATAGCTGATATTACTACAGGATTAATATGGTTGATTGAGCTTGGAAGATTCCGGTCCTTCTTTCGATTGTCCAACGTTTGCCCGAAAGCTCCAGTTTCATTTCGAATCGAACGTCCAGATTTGTAAGAACGTTGGCTCGACTTTTCCATAATTAGGAGTATAGGATGTCTTTACTGCAGTAAAAGTTATTGAGTGGTCATATACAGTGGAAAATAGTATGATGATAGAATCCATTCATTCTTCTCATTTTGAATGAGAGCAATTATTTACGCTCGTCAAAATTTGTTCATTGATAAGCTCATGCCCTAATGCCTTCCAGAATGGCTGATCATTGTATTTCCCAAATTAATGAGAATGGGATTGTGCTCTTGAATTCAACATTCCTGCTATTAGCACATAAGGGCAAAGTGATAGCTAAAGTCGTAAAGTATTTGCTTTTCATCCTTGTTTGTGCTTCTGCTGGACACTATGCTCTCCTAGTAACGCTTTTGGAACAAAAATACGTGGTAATACTTTAGCAGGTCCTGAATATTGTCGAACGTTACCGTAAACTTGATGCGCAAGTACATATTCCGTTTTGACGTCGATAGGTTCATCGCGCGATTTCAGCCTAGCACGCCCCCTACAGCTTTTGTTTGTATAAAGTTTCAAAGCGATGCGCAACTTTAGGTATTGGACAAATGCGACTGCCGAGTTTATGCGCTGAAGAAGGTTGACTTCGTTAATCTTCACCATACGACGTGCTTGAAGGTAGGCAAAAAAACCTTTTGAAGCACAAACAGTTAAAACATTTCAAACTTTTCCAGATTCTACGCGAAGTGAAGATTCTGGCCAGATTAGTCCATCCGAATATTGTCCATTACTACGGTGCATGGTTGGACTTTGAAAAAGATGATGACGATTCTGTATTGACGGAAACTTCCTCTTGTCCTGATTTGTCTCGGTAAAAGTTAAATGCCACTTAGAGAAGTCCAGTTTGCGTAAAGTGACGATTTAGCCAAAACGGAGATTTCTCGTTGCACGACAGTTCTCTGGGCCTGCGTCGGTCTGAGTCCAGTTTAGATGTCGTGTTCGCTCGAAGTTCGAATGAGCAAAATGCCTTACTGTCTTCTGACGAAGAACCAATGGTGAACCATAGCTTCGAATATAATGAATCGGAGGAAGAGCATAGTTCACAGTCTGAACGTAGAACAAAACGTCTATTCGGCGTAATTACATTTGTTTCGAACTGTTCGACTGTTAATGGTTCAGTAACTCTCCATTTAAGTCAGGCACTCTTTGTCTATGCATTCGGATGGAGTTATGCTCGTTTACTCTTTTGGAATGGATCTCAAACCGCAATGAGGAAGCCGAAAAGTTGAAAGGTGCACTTAACTTTTCCTGTAACAATGGGTAGATACAGTCTCCAGTTACAAAGTCTTCAATATTTAAATAATCCAAATGTACGCATGACAGTAGCCATGGTACCTGCAAATCAATTCCCCTCCATTATCCTAATTTTTTCGCTATCCGAACGACCCGTTGGCTGGTATAGTTCGGATAAGGAGGTTTCGTTGTATTTTTGAACAAAAGATGGGGATAAATGGGGTAGTTTCATGGAAGTTCATATTTGTTTCCATTGTCAGCGCTATCTCTTGCCTCCAGCGTTTCATATGCTCTTGTTGCAGACATGTTCGAAGCTGTAAACCCGGTGCAGTGTGAGTACATTCTGGTGCAGCTCATTGAGGCGGTCCGCTATGTCCATAGCCAAAGAATCATTCATCGTGACATAAAAGTAAATTTGAAAAAGAATTTTAAATTCTTACACTATTTCGCCGTCGTAAATTCAAATTTGGTATCTGAACTAAGGTCTTCCGTAATTCTTGCATCCTTTTAGTCCAAGACCATTTAGTAGTTTGCATGTTGAAGTATCTAATTAGTTTTGTTAAATTTTTTAGCCAGCTAACATCTTTCTCAACGGACTGATGCCTCGGGTGATGTTGGGTGACTTTGGGTTGGCATGCGGCTTTGATGAAGTGGCAATCGGTGACAGTGAGGATATTCCAACTACGTCAACAGCAGGGCACAGTGTTGGCGTTGGCACTTACTTATACGCTGCTCCTGAGCAGTTGAACACTTCTACGTACAATGACAGAGTATACTTTTGTTTTGCAAGCACATATGCATTAATCTGACTTAAATGTTGTCTGCTTAGGTTGATGTGTACAGCTTGGGCGTTGTAGCACTTGAGATGTTTCTACCTTTTCGGACGTACATGGAGCGAATTGTTTGCCTGACCAATCTTCGCCATGGAAAAGTGGTCGATTACTTCGAGGAGCGTTGGCCTTACGTTGTATGCTTGTAACTATTACGCTTTTTCTATTAGGCGTTAATGTGATACTTGCAGGCTTCGTTAATAGGTAAAATGGTACGACAACCTGCCAAGCTTAGACCTTCATCGGAATGTTTGTCGCGTATTGGTATTATTGCTTTGAAGGAACAGGTAAACTGGTCCAATATGACATTCACAAATGATTTTCAATGGTTTTCAAGGTTCTTATGGAACTGAAAATGAAGCGAAATGCTTTGGTCAGTGACCTGAAGGGAGCTTCGTTAAAGCTGAAGAACTGTTGTTGTTAAAAAAATTGTTACTTGCATGCTGACTTTGTTGTTAGGCGCATATTTTTAACAGTTCGTGGACTACCGAGTAAACTTGTTTGAAGCAAACAGTTGGCCAAAGCAACTTCGATTACGTAAAAAAACCGGAACTTCTTTTCACAATGTTTTCCAAATAGTTTTCATGTTGCATGTTTAAATGGTCAATTGCCGCTACAACAGTTCGAGCAGCTCTTAAAAAAGTATCATTTCCTATACATGGAATAAATACTGCTTTTAAATGAAATATTAATAAATCAAGGGAATACGTACTGCTTTGAAAGCATTGCTAAATATAGAAGACAGCTTCTGTAAATTGTATAAGCCAACGTGGGATGTTGTAACTACCAAAAGATTCTTTCGCAAAAAAAATTAAACTGCTAATGGTAGTACAAACTAAACTGTGTAGTTGCTTAATTTACGCCGGAGACACTGAGAATCCCGAATGAAAATTGCTTTCATCCATATAGTTCTGTTCGATAAAGAAGAAAAACTGCTACTATCTTGCCTCCCTGTGTCTTAATTAAGTAATATCATTTTCGGGATATTGATCGTTCAGGGTTTCAACATTCGGGAATTCGTCATTCGGGATTTCGGCATACACTCAGTTTATGCTGTTGCTCCAGTTGTAGCTAAGGCAAAAGTATAGTTACTCTGTGCTGCATTTTTAGCGAATCAGAAACTAAACTTTCAATGGAACTTTAGCCTGCTTGATCTTCTTGACCTGTTCAAAGGAGAAAGCTGGGAGAAATTGTCTGCCGGCCTGTTGGTCTAGTGGTATGATTCTCGCTTAGGGTGCGAGAGGTCCCGGGTTCAATTCCCGGACAGGCCCAGTGTTTATTGATTTTCCACTTTTTAGATATGGCAACACTAAGCTGAAGCAATCTACTTTTCTCGGATAGTGGATCGGCTAACTGACAAGACCTGTATATGCATTTACGTATTGGCTTTGTCGCTTTTCGCCGTTTGCTAACTTGCCGCTAGCTACGAAGTAGAACTCGTCAAGCGCTGCGTGGGGACTAGCAGTGCCGTTCGCAACTACGGAAGAGCTGCATTTCGGCGCAAGAAGAACTTACTTCATGTCTACTTTAGGCGTCATTTTTGTTGTTGACAGCATGTACCTGCATTTCTTTATATTATGACCAGGTACTACTGTATGTTTGGGGCTGATAACTGAAAAGAGCCATTATTTTTTTTTGCTGTGAGACAACATGGGAAGCTGTTCAAAACTTGGGATCTTGTCACTTAGCCGCACACCGTCTTAGAAATGCAGGTTCCTTCCTGCCAAGCATGCGGCCAAGCTGTTGTGCGCCTACAGCCAAGCATGCCGGTCATATTTTTCTGCTCTTATTTAAGCCTAAGCCAAAACAGAGGTGGTTCTAGCTTTCCCAGGCTTAGGGAAGAGCAGAACAGGATGGCCGACAAATTTACAGTATGACTGTGGGCCCAATCCTTGAAATTGAGTTTTCAGAAAGCGAATTTGGATTGCGGTACTCTTCTAACTTCCAGTTTAAGTTAGAGAGTCGAATATGCCCTCCCCATGACTGTTTTTTGCAGCTCTTCGCTCATGACTAACTGCGGCTTTTTTAGTCTCCATACCATGGTAGCAAGAAAATTACAACTTAAAAAATAGCTGAAAAATGATAAGTAATTTCTGGAAGTAGAATTTGACCTATTTTGCTAAAACTTCCCGGCATTCTTTTTGTTTAGTTGAGAGTGATCCGAAGCAAAGCAATCCTGCTTATCATTTATAGCAATTAATACTTCGATGTTGTGTTCATTTTGGTTTTATGCCACAGTGATTTGTTGTTTATGATTGTCTGTTTAGTATTTTAGGAATTGACGATGTCCCGTCCGCATTTTTAAAAATATTTCTTTGTGCGTGAACATTGTCTCATTGCATATGCTTTGAAGAAACGTCATGACGCAAAACAGTTTAAGTAGGGTGTGCAGTTTGCTGCTAAAGTTGACACGCCGCGTTTCGTCTTTGCGCTACACGCAAAGTGTTCGCTTTCTATCCGATGAAGCGTTGTCAGTAACAGCGCCGTATCAGTTGACCCATGCTGAAGTTGATCAGTTCCTGCGGAAGAAGGAGCACTCGAAATCGTTGCACAGTTGAGTATACTTCGTTCCACATTTCCTTTTTCTTTGCTGATAGTTTCATTCGATTTGCGTTGGAATATTTTGCACCAACTATCCAGCGTATACTGCTTAATCAAATTTTCTTTCGCAAAGAACTAAACGGTCTTATTTATCCCGAAACTTAATATGTTCGAACATAGGATGTCTTTTAGCGATTACATAGGACTATTCAATTTATACCGCTGAGAAGAGTATGTGGAGGCCCCAAAAGCTCTGATTTAACGTTTTTTGGCTAAAGTGCAAAAGTAATGCTAAGGTGCGATCGTTTCGCGCACCCGTTTTAGCAGAAGATAAACTAGAGCGCAAAAATGTTAGCCTTCCTTCTCTTCTGTCCAGATTTGTTTGCGGACTTCTAGTTTGCTTAGCCACTTGCAGTAAGCATTAGTTAAAGCATACAGGAGACTCGAATGGGATAAGAGCCGCAGAACTTTGAGCAGCACACTAATACAAGTAGCGTGTGAGTAATCTATGATGCTGAGACCCTTTTCGGGATCAACTTGACCATTTGGGGTTAATTCTGATGGCTACATTTCGAGATGCTCCTGCGAATCATAAACTGTACCTTGGAATTCGTAAACTATATTTTGGGAAATAAGCCCTATTTATAACATAACATAATTATTCATTAATGTTGTTTCTATGCGTTGGAGGATACTGTATGCTGTTTATGAAAATAAGCAGGTTATTTGCATATCGTTTTTATTCAATTTCAGCTTTTATTCAAAGCTACCATTGCAACCGGTTGCCGGCCAATTATCCTTGCGAAGATCAGCACGCGGAGGGCTATTGCCGATTGGACAATTCTTATTTTTTCGGAGGTCTGTCCGGTCAACTGTATTTTCGAATTTTCAAATTCTCCTTTTCAGTGTTCGACGGCCACGGCGGGCCGGAATGCGCCAAAGCCGTGGCCAGTCGTTTGTACGATTATTTGGCGCTCTCAATTCTGCCGGAACATGTTTTGAAAGAGATTGTTTGTCTTGGCAACGACTTTTCATTGGTCGATACGCTGGAAACGGAGTCGCATTTGCCTATTCCCGACAAATTTAAGGCAAAACATGTGGACAACATTCGAAACTTTGCATCCAATTGTATTCAGAAAAATGCGGGCACAACGTGAGTCTCACATGAATTGCCTGTCTTTCAAATTTTGTCTTACCTGCGCATCATTCTATTTAAATCTTTTTTGTAACATTCCGTTCGCTCATTGAGATACTGTGTCATTTGCATTGAGTAGTAATCCATCCTTTTAACCAGTCATTTCAAGCTTGTGCAACCCAAGCAATGCATTAATTGCTGACGGTTTGAAATTTCTGTTCACATCAGTTATTGGGATATAAATATGCAAATGCGTAACTTGCAGAAACGATTGAGAAGAATTCAATTGGTCATAACAACTCGCGTTCTTAGTCGTCACTTCTCAAATTATGCAAAGTCTTTATAATACGCTGTTCATTGCAGCGTACGTGCTCTGGGGAGTGTCGTCAAAACTGAATTTGTTTTAACATTTTTCTAGTTGTACACTACCACATAAGTTTTGAGAGACTTTGTAGTCGAAGATTGGGTTTGAAATTTTCATCGCAGGACGTTTTATAACGGGCGCACAGGTTTTCACCTGCGATGTTACCGTGAACCCGGTATACGGTAGCATGGAATTCAGGTAACGAATCGTCGCAGCACAGATGAATAAGCATATATGCATCCGTTAAGAAGAACCATGTTTTTAAAGTTTCGTTTGATCTCATTTTTTCGAAAGCTAAGTCGGCAACGTCATCTTGTCGTTGCAGCAACGTCAGGGACGCTTTCAAAAGAGCCTTTCTTGCTTTGGACAAAGATTTGATCAAAGAAGCACTACCTGACCGTTTGGGTCGCATTGATACTGACTCACTTCGGACTGCAATGTCCGGTAGTTGCGCTTGTGTTGCCTACGTGAAAGGAAGAGACTTGTACATTGCTCAGTTGGGTGATAGTGCCGCGATTTTGGGCGTAAGTGATGTCAGCAATGGCATCGTCTGGACAGCTCGTAAGCTGACCCATGAGCATACGGTCAATGACGATAGCGAAGTGAAGCGAATTCGAGCTCAGCACCCATTTTCCGAGGAGTTTACTGTCTTTCATCGGGGCCGTTTGCTGGGCGAACTTGTGCCGCTTAGAGCATTTGGTGACGTCAGGTGAAACTTTTATGCATTTATTTAATCTGCAATTAAGCACCTCTTCTTAACTGGAAAGTTACTATTTTTTCTTTTAAACGTAAATCGAGTCAAGTCAAAATAAGGTCCACATCTGCGCTTGAATTAATTCGGCATTAAGAGCTAGTTTATAGAAAGTCAGCGCTGAGGGATTCCATTTTTTGCGCAGCGAAGTGGCACAGAAAGCGGACGTTTTTCAAAATTCTACAGTAAGATTGATTTTCAGGTATAAGTGGACAGCTCAACAGCAAAATGCCATAATATCGACATTGCTGGGCGCCCGTCCAACGCCCGCGAATTATTTCACGCCTCCTTATTTGACTTCCGAGCCTTCAGTGTACTATTATCGTCTCACTGAGCATGACAAGTTTTTGGTTCTTGCTTCCGACGGATTTTGGGACATGGTGATTCCAGAAATGGCCGTGCGCTTAGTCGGCAACCATATGGTTGGTGTGGAAACGCTGATTCCTTATAAGTTACCAACTTTTGCAACATTTCGTACCGTACGAATGTTTTCAAATTTCCCGACGTTCCGAGATGGTGGACCTTTAGGTACTCGAAGATCTGCGACTGCGAAAGGAACGAGCGAAGAAGAAGCCGGCGGATGCCAACTGCGCTACGCACTTGATCCGTCACGCTTTGACCAGCGAATTTGCCGAAGGCAATCCTTACGCGGGCCTCTCCTACGTCCTCAGCATACCGGCGGGTCTCGCTCGCGCTTATCGAGATGACATTACTGTGTTTGTTATATACTTTCATTCTGTGTAAATGTCTTTGCTTTTAAGTTAAACCTTTGAGAAGTTCAGTTTGGCGCCTTAGTGGCGCTGATTGCTTAGGCATAGGCGCAGATTACTGTTCAGATCAATCTTTTGAAGGGATGAATGCTCCTTATTGTTTGAACGCGTGGAAGGCTCCAAAAACCAATATGAAGAAAGAATATGAGAACGCATATGTGAAGTTGTCAACTTTGAACTGAATTCCTGACACTCGACTGAGGTAAGGATTGTTCGTCATTCTGTTAACGACTATCTTTTCTTTCAAATTTAAAATGCGGTAAGATATCGCTATTATTATTTTCTTTTGCGCACTGAAACTTTTGAAAAGTCAGCGGATGTAATAAGGAATCCTTTAAGTTCAAAAACCGCTTGGCTATGTATCTTTGGGAATAGTTTTCGTTCCATCATTCTGAAGCATTTGAAAATGGAGATTTTCGTAGTAACGGGTTCACAGCATTGCTTGGGTGCTTTGATACAGTAGAATATGAATAAAAGAAAAGTTCTCAGAGTTTTCGAATCACCCTCGAACCATCACCAGCTTTAGCGCTATCTTTAACCTCCTCGACGGGTAATCCGGGTGACTAGTTATTAGTCTTTTCATCTAGGGTGGAACGACTTATTTGATTTCTAGTTTTTCTCTTTTCAGTGATTTCGTATTGCACATCATCTACTTTACGTTCTTCTTACATCCGTATCTTATAGGTTTGGCGGTTTCCAACTTTTCCTAGTTACCCCTTATGAACTTGGAATGACTAACTGTTAATCTCTTTAATTGGTGACAGGAGAAGCTAATTATTAGCCATTCCTAATGCCCTCTGAAGAGACTAATAATTCTACAAGAGTTTATCCTGTAGAACAATTTATTACCAAGATGGCGTCAAGAAGTAGCATTTTCTCGAAAACGTCCGTTGTTCGCCTATCCGTTATCTTCCGTTTCTTGACTGCCACATCACACGGACGTTTCAAGTTTAAGGTTACTTCCGAGTGGCGCTTTCCTCTAGTCGAGCAATAGCAATTTCCGTCGTATATAGATTGAAAGGGTATACAACATCCATTTTGTTTTCTTATTTTAAAGCTTTAAGGTTTCAAGTATTTCTACCGCTTCCTCATATGCGGCAATAAAGTTATTCCAGCCAAAATAAAGAGCAGAGCATATATATGTACGTGTTATACTCACCATGTGAGGGGGGAGGTAGCTGGGCAGCACGTTTTCGCCACTAATGAACTCTTGCACGCGCTTGGATGCCATGCCAATACGAAATTAGCATTTTAGGCAAAGCAGAAATGGACTGACAAAGCAGTGGCAACCGATTTGATCAATTTTTTCCCTAAATGGCAACTGATTGGGTTGTTCCGTAATTTTTCGCGGCAAAGCTGCTTCAAGCGTTCTGTTCATTAGCGAACGGACGGTAAGTGAATGATTGTGTAGCCGTCAGATTTTTTATGACACGGAAACTTTAATTGCAGCGTGTTTTTTAAGCGTACCTTAATTTACTTTTCCCGTTCGATTGAACGGATGGCTTATTTTGACGGCTGTCTAAAAAGGGTGTTGAAGCGCGAAAGTTCTTCCCAGTAAGCCGACTCGACTGGTAAGCGCCCTCCTGCTAATCATATATTTTCAATTTTACCAACAGATACGTGCGCATGAGCTGACAGTAACGTTCAGGCAGTGTGCACATAAGCAAAAGTCGCAGACGCGTCATAGTGATCGACTTTTGATGGTAAGTGTTGCATCTTTTTGTTATTTAGTATTCCCTAAGGGGATATTCGCAGTTAAACAACAGAATCAGAGTGATTATTAATGTTATAATAATAATAATAATGACTTTAATATGATAAATTACCAAAGGTTATCGCGCAGCCAAATGCTTAAAGTCAATCTGTATGTGCTTATCCTTTAGCGTAAGAATATTGTCCTTTTCAGGAATTTAAATTAATTAAGAGTTCCGCATTTTTTTCATACTGCAGTAGCTGCATCGTAGGTCGTTGAACAGGTAAATATGGACGTGCTTTTCTCTTCGTAAGCGAAGTGCCGTTGCCAATAAGAAAAGGAGCGAACGGTTTAAACGCCTCTGTCTTTGCTACTGACGTTCTTAGAAGTTCTTCAATTGCATATTTTTAAGTCGGCGCTTCAGAGAGACAAAAAGTTTCTTTCTATTCGAGAGTTGCGTCGTCGCGCAGTAAATTCGTGCTTGCACCATATGTGTTTGTGTTGAGTCCTAATTTGTAAGAAATAAACAATGACGTTTGCATAGCATATCGGTTGATTAATTGGCGAAGTAGTGTTCATTTAAATTCTCGGCATGCCATAGTGTTTTCATCCAGTCGTTTCCTCATAGAACGCTTTTCTTTCACTTATTGCTGCATGTTGTTTTAGAAGAGCTGCAATTGAGCAAAAGCGGTCAGATAAGGTTGTCAACGTCTTTTAAATTGTGTTTAGTTAATCGCCACAAGCCGTAATTGTCTTTTTACGAAAGTTCCGTTGCTAATGCAACGTGACGTAACGCAACGGACGTTTCCTTAAAGCTGCTTTGCAACTTTGCTTGACGTTGAAGCTTCGAACACTTTAAGCACCCTTTTAATTAGCATTTCCTGTGCCTTATTATCGTCAACATTATGTCGACTTGGCGTAATAATCATTCGGTGGCTTAGCGTTATGTCGCTCGTTTGAAATTTTAAAAATAAGTACGCAGAATGTTCTATTAATATTTTAAAACTGTTGAAGCTATTTTCGCGTATTGACTTGCTGCCTCTCCCTGATCAGACTCGTCACTCATTTCGAATAATATCCACATTTGGTATGCACCTTACCGTAACAGTATTCTTTAGCATGACGTCATAATTTGAACTGATCGTCGATTTTCATAAGTGTTTAAATGTTTGCTGCTTATTCCTTCCCTCTCGACTCTACTACTTAGGTGTAGGACGCAATGAAAAGTTGTATTTGGTTTTCATAAGCGTATTTCTTCAAAAATCGTAAATTGATTTTTCCTACCAAGTAGTATCAATTCAATTGATTAAATCGGACATAGGTTGCGCGTCTTAGGTTGTCGCTAAACTATGCATTACGTAGTCAATCGAATTCGCGTTCATTTAATTGCTAATTAGCATAATTATTGAATCATCCGTAGGGTGATCAACGTTTCTCGTTGTCCCTTCGGTGCGTAGGACTCGTTTTTATTTTGAACTCGTACGACTTGCCATTGGCAACCTTTCAATTCCAATTGCGGTAAACTCTGTTTGAGCGTTTGTATGTTACCAGTATTAAGCATGTATTTTTCGCACGATTTCGACGTTGGCTGTTAAAATTTGCATATTCGGCAAAATTGCTTCATCAGCGTTAGACCATCGATTGAAAGTACAACGGCAGTGGTGAAATCCAAACTTGAAAACAGATTATTAGCATTTTTAGCTTCACTTGCTTTAGGTTTCCAAATTAGCCATGTGTTCACGTGGTATAGGGAAATTAATCATCGAGTCCGCGCCTTTTTCGGGATAGCTTTGCATTTTCGGCTCGATAAGGTCTCCCCTTGTTATTATTAAGAATTTTGGACGTCAACTTTCAAAGCAAAAAGGGAAGTTGTCAAATTGCACGCTGTAGCAGTTAGTAGTGCCCTACTCAGATGCACGGCGTTTTCCTTTGCTCGGGAATTCTCGAAACTGTTGTACAATGCTTCTGTCGCGCTGACATCATTGATTGTTTCGATCCCATTAGGCGCGAATCGTCTTGATACACGCCGATTGCTCTCTTCCATCCTTTTTGGCAACAAAAGTCAGTTTTGACAAGTTAACTACTTTTCACGTCAACGCCATTGTCTCCATTGATGAATACGGATATTAAAAGGAAAGGTTGAGACGCGCCTCCGACTTAGCTTGTCCATCCCACGGCTTCAAGTATGTAAATGCAAATGTGAATTGTTTATTCAAATTTTGTTCATTATAAAAGCAAGCATATTCGTTAAGCTCGTCGTGACGTATGAATTATACGGATCTCTTCCGGAGCGGTTGCTTACGCTCCCTTAATCGGTGGTGCACTTTAACCGCAAAACTGCACGCGATTCTGAGCAAGCAAAGGCAATGAAGAACATATGTGTGCGTTTACCGTTTGTTTCAGTAGCAGCTTGTGTTGCTAAGCATATTTTGCGTATTAGGTATGCGGACTATCATGTTAGCGATTTATTGAGGATCATACTCAACTTCATATAACCATCGCTAAAGAGTTGGCGAATTTCACAGAGTCAAGAGCCTTTGCATAGGTTAATTTTTTAAATTTTAGTAGTATGCTGTATTCGGTGGAGGTCATAAAACCGAAAGTGGGAAGACAGAAAATCGAAACACCGAATGGTCGAAATGTCCAATGGTCAGAAGGCCGAACAGTCGAAACGTCGAAAGGTCGAATTAGCGAAACTTGAAATACCGAAAGTCATGTTGCCTTATGATCGAAATATGACTTTTACTATAGTATACGTAGTACAACGGTAATCTGGCTTTCAGTATTTCGAGTTTCGGTATTTCGACCATTCGGTGGTATGACTTTCGGTCATATGACCCAAACCTTCCTGTATTATTCCTTTTCCAAGTGATGCAGCGAAATATTAATTACTCTGTTGCAGTTTACGTTTCGTTGCTGAGTCGTTCTTTTAAGTGACATTAGTTAGCCGTAACCTTATCCAAAAGAATGTGCGCAACAAAATTTTACCAGCAATATGTCCTTGTCATTTTAGGACAACTTAATAACTTTAACGGGCCTCGTCTTCATCATTAACTATTCAGGAGTAAAGAATAGTTTTATTTGCCCTGTTATGCCGCGCGTTGACGTGTGCGCATATATTCGTCTAAGGGCGGAATCGGGTGTTCTACCAGAGGAATTCCCTAAATGAATACTACCCGGAAATGATTAATTTATTCGAGCCGCGCGGATCGATTCAATTCCGCCGCTTCTCCGCGCTAATACATTGATTTCTTCGTCGGGCCACGATTTTTATGAATTCAAATTTTAAAAAACCTTTCCCCCTTTTCCCTGCACAATTTTGCACCGCCTTCGCCGCCCACGTTCTTATCGCAATCGATTCATGCTTTGCATACATGAATATTCAAATTGACAGAATCTATATCGTGCTGTTTGAAAAATTTGTTATGCTAATTTGCCTTTCGCGGGAAATAGTTCCATTTGCCTAAAAGGCCAGTCAACGATGACGGGATCAACTTGCCCGCGGCTTGAGCAAAAGGTACAGTTCCTCAGCTTTAACTGCTTTGTTTTCTATTGCAAAAAATGAATGTTTTAAGTTAGGCATTGTGTGGGACAGCGTTAGCTTTGAAAGAACACTATCAGCTAAGTGCGTTGGTCGTACAGTATTACAATATGTCAGTTATGCCGTCTTAAGTAAAAGTAGGAAGCGTAATGCGTCGGAACTTTAAAGTTTTTCGAATTTGAATCTCTCGAAGGATTGTTGTGCAGCTAATTGCCAGATTAGTGAATGAATTAGTTTTTTCAGAATGGAATAGCAATTGAACGCATTGTAGTGCCGACATTGATGTCCGCGGAAGGTGAATAAAATTTTTTCCGAATAAGCAACTTGTTCACACAATTATTTGAGAACCATTTTTTGAGCTTATCGCCACGTGATAACCAGCTGAAACTTGACAAAGCTGTTATTGGCGAGAGGGCGATAATGTCACTGTGTTTGGCAACTTGTGAAAGACGGCTCTTCTTCACTTGTCCCGTAGTATTATCTCGTCTAAAGCGAGCAGCTGCTGCTTTTCTGAACTAAAATTTTTTCCCCAAATGGAAGTACATTTTAAAGATACTAAAGTTGCGGTCACCTTAGCGATTATTATTCAACTCCAAAAATAGCAAAGCAATGAAATATTTATCCACTTCTGAACTACGAGACGATCGTCGTTCTGCTACCCATTGACTTGTACCGTATAAGTGAACAAGTGTCTCGCGGAACGGCTTAAACGTGCGAAAGGGACTAAACGTTCGCGTGTTATCTTTTTTGGATTAATGGGCTCGTCAAGACTTGCTGAACAATGAAGGGGCGCACCGGACGTGCGAATATTCCTTATTGGCTCTTGAAGCCGACTGTCTGCTTCAAAGGTCGGTTTTTGAAACGGCGTATCAATTTCTGCTCCAAGTTGAAGAGATCGAAGTGTATTGTCTTTCTTGGTAAAACAGCTTGTCTCCTATTTGCTGGTGAAGTAGGCTTATGCAAATTCGGGATTCAGTTTCCGTGCTTTAAAGTTTCTGTCGTAGTGTCTTGTTTTCTCAGGGAGGAGTCGATTTGCAAGCAGACTATAAGAGCTACCAATAGGCATTTAGCTCGTTAGTTAAGTCAGTAGCCCATACTTTAACTACAGTTGTTGATTGCGCGACCTCGTGGTAACGTGTTGAATTGGACACCCGTTTTGATCTTTTCATTAGCGTTGCACCAATGAACAGATTAATTGCAATTTTGAGAATTCATCTTAGTCAGTTGGTGCGCGTCTCGCGTCGGTGAGGAGAAAGTTAAGTTAAGTGACTGCTGACAAGCAGCACTCGTACGCGATCTGTGCGAGAGACGTTTTCCCTAAATACTCTTCGACCTTCATTAACCTCACGCGATTTTTGCACAGCAGCTAACTTGCAATGCTGTCATTATTTTTTCTGTCTTCGAGTGATATCCCTGTCATCATAATTTCATCAGTTGCAACGGCAGGCCACTTCACCAAGTTGCCACACAATTCCGGTTCATCTTTTATGTGACTTCTAAAAATGGCCTTGCTATGACATTGCTCAACAATGTAGCAACTATTAATTAATGCTGGCATTTCTTGTTATGAACAGCGGTTGCTAATTTGGTTAGGTGAAAACGCATTGTTGGATCAAACTTCAATGCAAGAAGATCAAGTTTTCATTGCGCATTCGTACCTAATGTTCGCCAGTCTTCCTTAAAAGGCGTTTTCTATCTTCCTCCAGTTGCAAGTGAATATTTACAAAAATGTTCCGTAGTTTTAATTCTTCCCACCCATTATTAGCTTTTCTTGTGAATGTTCTTTCATGCGCCCTGTCGGCATGGTACGCATATTAACAAAACTTTTGACGATTACAGTTTCTAGACAGTAAAAAGAATTTTGCCGCCCTTCGCTATGTCATCAGCCGTTTTGTGGCCACTTATGAATTGTTACGTTTTCTCTGAGGGATGGGCAAGCGAGCGTGTTGGAAAAATGTTTCATAGCCAAAGTGATTTGCTGAATATCATATTTCTGGCATTATTTTGTCCTTTGGGACTATCCGCACGTGCACATGCAATCGGTTTCACTTTTCCCCTATACGTATACACATTGCCGCCTGATAGGCTAATTTAGAAAAAAGTTTTATGCGCCACCACTGTTTACCTACGTAAATGATTGCTTTACGGTTCAGACCATGGGCGTATGTCCCTTCTATTCGTAGGTTGGACCTTTATTATTATCTGCCCGCCATAGATTCTCTTTGCGCTATTATCTTTTATTTTATTAATAATAGGCTCAGGCTTAGACGTAGGATATCTGCTAGCTGAGTTTTATTAATATATGGCCGCGTGAACTAAATCAGCAGACAGTGAAGGGGCTGTGAAACTGCTTGCCAACGCTAGTCTTAGTCAGGGTCGGAGAAAGATCTGTTATCTTTTGTTGAATGGTATGTGCTTTCTAAAAGAAGCTGAGTATCGCTTAAACGGGCGCAAGATGATAGCAACAGGAGTGATGCAGATTAGCTGTCTAAGAGATTGTCACTTCAAATAGCGTTATTGCCGTTGGGACAAGGCAAAGCAGAGTTGAAATGTGAAGAAATTATTGACAACCGTTGGCAGCTCATCGTTCAGCGATCTTTGTAAAAAAGTTTATTTCGAGCTCCATTCCACTACGTCAAATGGTAATTTTTTATTGTGCCACTTTCTTCGCCTTCTTCTTATCAAGGTGGTAGGTTATGTTTAACGTTTAATGCACGCATTTGCGAACTTTCGCGCTTCCCCATAGTAATGTTAGCCTATGAAGATATGCAGCTCCGAATCTGCGCATAATTGCAGCGATACTGAAGTGCGGTGGTCATCATATAAGAATCAATGCAAACTATGCAACAAGCTTAACCGTCATTGAAGCAAGAACGGCACGAACAACTTTGCTTTTCCAAATATGGGACAGATGCGATCGTTTCTCCATTGATTTCATTATTAGTCGACTTTGTCAGGGCTGTTGACAATGGCAGAAAAGATTATAAACTGTTTAAGTTTCCTGGAGATCAATGTTGCCAATCCTCAATTAGCACGTGGACGTATTGCGTTGAGTCCAAAGCGAAGTCGTGTCTCGTGTTTAACATGTCACTCACACTCATAGAAACTTTGGCAGAATTCCCGTTCCATAGACTACAAGTAAATGCGCGTACGTTTGGACGTAGTTCGCTTATTTACGCAATCTCTTCTATGCGTCTAATTCAGACATCCCATTCATCCCAAGCATGAAACATTGAGTCGACACGCAGAAGCCGTGTATGCGTAACGAACTTCCAGCCTATCGAATTGTTAATAGATGGGTGCCTTCTTATTTACTCCTTATACGCATTACCAGCACGAGAACCAATCATGTAACCCTCCCATGTTTGTCTAATGTGGGTAAATCTTTTATATTTATGGCTAAGTAATGTACCACCGAATGCAGTTCATCGCTTTGTATGTGAACTGTAGAAGTCCTAAAAGCATTGCCGTCGCTGTAAGTTCGTATGGGAAGTGGCGAGGTGTCAGTATGTTGAATTTCATCTAATGAACTTGCACTTTCCGATTGGTGTCGATTTTGTCAGCGCATTAATTGTGATGAAGCCTACACTTGCACATTGCCTGGTGAAACCATTTCTTATTGCCGTTATTTAATAAAATTGAGTAGTAGACCCTATTGCGCTGCCAGCTGCTGGTACGGCCTGGCAGGTTGGGCGACACAGCTTCTATCTTTTGCCCAACCGATTCAGCCTTCCTGTACTCGTCAGTTTGCATGCGCACTTTACGCCTTAATCGAATTCATTTATTCATTGTCTCATGCGTCAAAATTTGATTACGTTGTCTACCCAAGCGGATTTTGCTCTCTTCGGGGAAGCAACTTTAACCAACATCATAAATGGAGCCGCTTTATAGGGCCGTCGGTCGCTGAATAAGACTCAAATGCAGTTGAACGAGATAACTGATGTTCGCGCCTTTGAAATTTCAATGCGTCCATGATCTATTTGTAATTTTCCGCTCCTCCTTTTCTGATTGTTCATTTCCAAAGCAGTAAATTGAATGGAACGAAAATAGTTGACTTATTAATTCCTCTTGCTTAGTGATGTTCATAAAAACGGTAACGACTGTATAGGTTAACTGAAAGGACTGTCATTTACGTCATTCCATTTTGGTCACTAATTTATCGTGCGTAAATGTTGGACTTGAAATTGAGCAATGGCGTCATTGGTGACTTCTAACGTTCAGTCAGCTTCAGTACTATGGTTTCCAGCGAAGCCTCGCGCCAATTTATTGTTGCACTCTTGCTGGTATTAACAGTTGAAGAAGCATTGCCTTTGCAGCAGTATCATTATTCGACAATGCCTTTTTAGGCTTTTATTGTTTGCGCCACTCTGCTAATGTTAATAATTTAAATTTTATGAATGAGCAACAAGCGAAACGTTCCTTAATTAGTAATAACCTTTTCAATGAAATCTCTTCCCTTGTTTTTGACAGATCGATGCAGTCGCTAACGCATCAACCGTGACAGCCTCTACGTGACATTACATGAAATACATGTTAGGAATAGTTTTTTAACGAAGTAAGAGAAACTTTTTGAGTCGCCGTGTATTGGATGAAGTGAAGTGCGCTGACGGAACATCAATGCTAATTGTGAACGCTAAAAAGCCTATCAGCGTAGTCAAATCAGTGGAACGTCGTCAAAAGAAAATCTGTCAGGTTGATCTTTCGCTTGCATTATTGGGCTGCTTCCAACGTCACGTAGAATCAGTTAGAATTTGTTTCAAGCTTTTTAAGCTGACAAATCCGGGCGCTCATCCAAAAGCGCATATTGGCATTTTTCTTGAAAGCATTTGAAATGCAGTCTTAGATACGAAACATTGCCTGCAGCAGCTTTCAACGACTACTGGGTCTGTCAGGTCATGAACTCTCGTCATAGGGGGCGCTGCTGTCGCCTTTTCTCTTTCGTCTTTTAACGACTGCTTTGGCTTTAAATGCAAATAACGTCTTTCCGCTCTTAATTAACTTTTCCGTAGCTTATTATGCGTTTTGTGTCAGGTGAATATTATGCAGTTTCCTAAATCATATTCGAACGTAAAGCGCTCAAGTGACAATGCATTGTTGAGACAGCGTTTAACCTTATCCCTTTTTAATTGCTGATAACTAACGAAAGAAAGGAGCTCCGTTTTGGCCTGTAAAATCCGAAATAGTCAAACGTTCGGTAGGCAGTGATTCAACCTAACTTTGCATTCGGTTTCGAGGTGGCAATTCGATTAGATAATACAAAGCGATAACGGGCGGCACTTTGGAAAAGTGCGATTTGATCTGCTCAGTTTTCCGTCGAAAGCTTCCATTACAATTAGGTTCAAGTTGTCCAGTCTCTGACGAATTGTTGCATTCATTTTGGTCATTAAAATACGTTCTACTAAAAGCGCGTTTTTTAAACGTATACCGTTCGGTTCAATAGCGGCACATTGTACTGGAGTAAAAGTGGTCGGTTTGTGCTCGCAATTTTTTTCAATTTAAGTCTACCGAATGAAGCTAAGCAATCGTATGATGTTTAAATGGAGGCGCAATGTGTTGATGTACAGCCTATTCTTGGCTCAGGCAATCACTGGTCATTGCTACTCAATTTTGCCGATGTACGCTATTCAAAATGGCTTACCGTCTTTCAACGTGGCGCACAGGCAGCGGGCAGTTGTTCAAAGTGGTTGTTTTTATGGCCGCTTTCCGTTTTTGCTTGCAAGAGCAACCATAAAGTTTAATGCTGTAGCATAGCCTTTTCCCTTTGCGATCAGGCTTAAATCACGGAAAATCCGGAAAATCTCGTCGTTTTAAATATTAAGAAGCAATGTACTTTGCAACGGCAAAAGGCTATCTTCTGTTAGTTAATACAGTAGTTGGTAACAGGTGGATGCCCAGTTTGGACTACGTGAAAAGTTGGCTTTCAGTTTGAAGATGCGTAGACAAATAGGGCAGAATCGGTTAGCGTAGGGGGGAGCAGGCTTATTGAAATTCAAGTTAATGTTTTGTTTTGTCAACTTAGTTGGTGGCTTACGCAAATACCCCATCGCGTATAGGGCCGAAAAAATGACAGCAAAAGAGTAGGATGAACGAAAATGGAGCTAATTGATTTGCTAGCTGTTAAAAGGAATGTCTTTTTGCTTTGAAGGCGCGTATTCAGATGTTATTGATTGCTTTCAGGGTTGCGACGCTTCCCTGTCATACGGTTTTATTTCAATTGGTTGGAAGAGTTTATTTTATTTCTCTTAGAGTCGAAATCGTGATGGTGAATTGCCCTTGCCTATCGCACAGTGAAAGCCGCTTTCGGTCACCATCGCCTGGCACCTATTGAAACTGGTCTTCCATCTTTATGGAGGAATGACCTAATCAAGCAAAGATAGACGCAAATTCGTCATTTCTTATTTCCAAACATGGCCTGTCTGGTTGTTTCTAACGCAGACTATGACCAATTCGAGGTGACTAATGCTTCTGAATGCAACTGCTCTGATCCGTCCTACTGGTACACGGAATTATGTGATTGTGATTATCCGGAGACGACCGCTACCGATCTTATCCAGGAGGCGCTTCCTCTTGGTCTTTGGTACGGATTAGTGTTGGTTCTTGGCGTCATTGGAAACACGTTGGTGATCACAGTGGTAGTTAGATATCGAAAAATGCGTAGCTTTACAAATATACTATTGGCTAGTCTATCTACTGCAGACCTGCTCATTGTACTGTTTTGTCTTCCAGTGCAGGTATGCACCACTATGCTCCCAACCATTCTTGTTCATAAGAATTTCAATTTTCAGTACTCCAAGTACCTATCGCATTCATGGATAATGGGTGTGTTCCTGTGCATCTCATTTCACTACGTCGAACTGTTGACAATGATCTGTTCGTTGATGACAATGACAGTTATAAGTATTCAAAGGTACGATGCTATTATTTAAATGTATTGATTTTGTAAGTGATCCTATTCATGTATTGGCTTTGATTGTGAACGTCCTCCCAACTTCTAGGCGAGCACTGACGATAGGTTTCCGTAGGTTGAGTGAAGTAGTTTTTCTCTTTGCCCTGAAACCAATAACGTCTGATGAAAGGCTACACTGCGTATACTGAGTCGCCAAAGGTGAAGGTTAAAGTAGGAAATGAGATTGATTTTTCACTCCACACAAACTGTAATATCCATATTTTGAGCTGTGCGTTTTTGCGCCAAGACAACTTGGAAACGTTTTCTTTAGCCTTAATGAGGTTTGCGCTTGTTTGGAACGCTTTTTCTCCTGTTGTCGTTGAATGCTTGCTTGAGAGTTTTTTTTTGCATTTAACTTGTTGCGCTTAGGTATTTGGCAATTGCATTTCCAATGCAATCAATATCCTTGCGGTCAAAACGTCGGGCGTTGCGAACCGTCCTACTTACGTGGGTTTTATCAGCCTTCTTGGCAATACCTATATTGTTCGGCCAAGTAAGTGTTTTTAAAATGTGACGCATTTTACATGCTGAAGCAATGCAACAATTAGCCTGAAAGCTTTGTCTAACGAAAGTCGTCTTTTCTTCACGTGGGATTGCTGGTAGCACAAAAATGCCTTAAGTAGTATCCCTCGAGAATTTGAAAAACCATTAGACTACTTGTAGTTTCATAAGAACGTGTGATTGATTGCGTCTTGGGAAGTCTGCCTGAGAGCGGCCTTGGCTCTTGTCCTTTTGGAGTAATTTTCAAATTTGTAGAGTTTAGTTAATCTTACGGCTTTTCTCTATCATTTGCATTCATTTACGCTTATGGGACGATAGGATAGCGATACCATGAAAGGTCGTGAAATTACTCTTCATTGCGGTAAGGACGAGATGTATGCTATGCCAAGCAAGCGCCTCTATGAGCCGTCAACAATCCAAGCAGATTGATTATACTGTAATCTAATGTTGGGTGTTTAACCGCCCATTTTTTCAGGGTTATCCAAATCGGCCAAGTAATCAGTTTGCTTGTTTCAATTTTTCGTAAATATCCCTGAAAGCTTTAAGGTAATAATCCTAATTCAGAAGCTTAAGCAAAGTTTTAAAGAATTTGAAAAGCCACCACCAACGTGTGTAGCAGTTTCTTAAAGTTTTCTAGTTTTCTTCATCCAGCGCAAACAAACCCTGATGACCCAAATTGACGCTTTTATCTTTAAGTTTTAAACATACCCTATAAGGCAATACTAGTGAAATAATGACGTCATAAATTGCTTAAACTCGCTACTTTAGCAGATGAACGATTCAACGTTTTAGCGTACATCCGCGTAATGCTATTGTCATGACGCAAAAAGGGATTTTGCCATTGTAGGGGAAATTTTTCCTTCCCATAAATAAGTCATACAACAAGGTAAAAGATTGTAACGTTTATATGGTCACTGTAAACTGCTTTCCTTCCTTTATTCTTTATGTTTCTTGGCGCATTGCTTTGCGTAACGTCCGCTAGCAATAATGAATTACCGCAGTAAGAGTAGCACTTATGTTGGCTGCAAGGTTAGCTTTATTGGTTTTCCGTTTTTTAAATTAAGCGAAACTTCATTTCACTGAATGTCTACAACCGCACTGCTCCGAGTTGTGTGCGTAACGATCAGCCTTATGGCTGAAGAGACAGCGAAGCTTATTTTCATTTGAAGCACTCTCGAATTTTCTTATCTGCATTCATTGCGCGTTAATTCCTCTCTTGGATAGCCAAATAATTTGCATAAAGGATAATCAAGAAGTTGTTTTACTCGTCGTCAGATCAATTGTTCAGTTCAGCCCTTAGTGTCACTCATTGGAAGCGTGTGGCAAATAAGTCTTCTCGATGGTGGTGTTTGAACGCTGCTCCGCATTGGTACCTTCAAATGAAGCATCCATCAATAGCGACACGATTTATGAGGAACCCGCAAGCAGAGGTCGTTGCTGAGGCTATGTTTAATTGCAGCTTTTCAATCAATATAGTAATCCTTGCTTGCGTCATCGCCTTAAACTTGCCACGGAAAAGTTGGCAATGCCCGAGAGGAAGCTTCAAAGTGGCGCTGCAGGAAATTTCATTTAGCAACAAATGGCGAAAGTTGTCTGCGCGCTAATTAACATGATTTAATTCATTTAAATCTATGGCCAAAGCGGTGCTGTGCCGTGGCGTGTTTTAAAGCTCGTTTCAATTACTTGCAGACGAGGCTTCAATGCGTCCGTCAAAAAACAGTTGACGTTGCTTCCATTAGCAAACGGCACCTTTTAAATTTTTTCCACTTCTTCATCCCTACCGTTGGCTTAATGAGCGTCGCAATTTTCAAACCAATTTACTTTTCCCATTTGCTGTTGTATCTGCGGGAAGGGCTGCCGCGTATTCGCGTTTTTTTTTATTATCTTACGTCATTCAGGTGAAATCGACGTTCAATCTTGAATATAGGGTTTTCTAGCTGTTGCTTTAATTCAGTATTTCCCTCTACCTCTTGCGAACAAACAGTATTGCATATACTAATGCTTTTGCATACATTGAATGCATATGGTTAAAGAATGGTTAGACTTTTTTGTCAAGTAATTGGAATGTATCTGAATTACTAGTTGGACTTATAAGGTGGACGGCATGTTCTGTTCTAGTATTCGTGTATTTCAAATGTTGCGTTCCTGTGGTTAAAATATCCTAAGGTTTTAGCTAGCTGACTTTCCTCTCATCGATGGTAGCTCAGATCAGCAGAGTAGACATCATTGCTGTTTATCTCGTGGGGATAATGTTGAAATTGAAGGAAATACGAAACTGCACGTTGGCAGCAAAATTTATATGTCACAATGGTTTGCCCACTGAATTGCATAGTGAAACTTCAAAGCAGTTGAGATTAGCATATTGAATGGGCTGAGCTTAAAAGCGTTGTTATTTGTTGCCAAATTCTCAATTGTTTGCCAAGAAGCGCACCATTATGGTTTCGTTTTTCGCCATTAATTAGCGAACAATGGTGCAATTAGTTTAAGCACAAATCTCAGTGGCATGTTTAAGTATGCAGCAGAAAGTTTATTATTATTGTAGTCAATAGTTGTCGCTACTTTTTTCCCAGCCAAGTTTCATTCACGTGAATTCACGCACTTAATCTACCAGCGCCTGTTCGATAGTGCATTTTGTATTTTACAACCAAAGCGCATAGACTTCCCTCCCTTGTAAGGCGTACTGTAAACCTGGATCAATAATAATTGATTTTGAAGTCAAATTCACGTTGATTTGGTGAGCTTGGAAATTAGGGCCAAAGGAAAGCCTTTATTTATCCAGGGAAAAAATGCCTTTAGACTTCGTAAACTCAATTCGAACAATGGGCAATGGGTTCCGTTGGTTTGGTCGTATTTGAACTTGAATTTCTTTTAGGAACTCGAGGTTAACAGAACTCCCAAAAATGTCACTGTTAGCTGGTGCTGGCGCCGCTTCAGTGAAAATTATTGGGAAAAGGTATTTGTACTTTATCAGTTTGTGGTTTTGTATCTTGGACCATTTGTAACCATGGCCATTTCATATATACTTCTTATACGTCATCTGTATTTCGTTGGTCCGGCATGCCTGAATGATGACGTTTTTTCAAATCATCAAGGCAACGATCTAGTTGATTCTTGTGTGGAAATGTCAACCTGCTCTCAGAGCATTGTTGGGAGAAAGAAATCCATACGAAGAGAGCAAAGCAAGAAGGTAACTGTCCAATTATATAACTCCATTCGTTAGCTTTCTTTCTCCCTTCCTAAATTGTGTGTGTGTGTGTGTGTTACGGGTGGTCCTTTAGGTAACGAAGATGTTGGTCACAATTTTGCTACTGTTCTTCATTTGCTGGACGCCTACGTTGGTTGATGAATTTTTGGTGGCATTTGACTATCTCTGTCATACGAGCCCGACAACAACTTTAAAGTATATGCGAATGATTTTCGCCATAATGAAATTTTCCAACTCGTGCATTAATCCACTGGTGTACGCGTTCATGTCGAACAGTTTTCGCAGCACGTTCATGATTGCCTGCGGTCCGCTGTTCATGAAACGCAACGCAAAGTGTCATCTGGGACGCAAGGTTCCATTCCATCACGAATCACCGGCAAGCGAACGAAGTTTGCAAGCCAAGTACGATCGTGATGCTGAAGGGCGATTGCAGCGATTGGATCATTTTCGTTCAGAAAGTTTGGGAGCGTGTTAAGTCAACCGCTGTGTTCGTTCATATGACAGCTCCGTTTAAGAGGGCTGCACAATGACACTGCGTTTATTCTTCATTCTCTATATATATTATTTTATAAATTGTAAACCTTCAGAACGGCGTAAAGGTCACAAACATGGAATGTTTGCTGATTTGTGTGCTTTGTCGTTTGTAACTGACCTAAGCAGAATAAATTATTGCCTATCTACACGTTCTTAGCTTGATTAGTACAGCGTCAATTTTGGCTATTCAAAGTTGTACAATTTGTTCGATTGTTTAAGGCAAATTCGCAAGCAGCCCTCTCTGTACCCACGCTGTGATTTTGAAGTGATGTTGCAAAATGCTTAGCGAAATTGCGTTGGTTAACTTTACTGCTGAACCTTATGCATTGCAATGTTTAGTATACAATTTTTGGCTTGCATTTATCATAGTGTTGCACAAACTGCTTCTGTTAATGTTTAACTGACACTTCTGTATGCTTGCATGTAAACATGTACGCATAAAGTTAATCCAAAGTCTACGTCGCTTCCAAACGCTGTCCTTCCGTGTATTACTGTTATTAATGGTGACGTAAGGGTGAGACTTAAGTATTATTGTCCTTTTGTCATTTGTATGAAAACTGTTATTGCATACGTTACGACTGAGAGGAACAGCATTGCTTAAAAACATGTTAACTTTACTGCTCATATACAGTGGAACCTCGATTATAACAACAATACTTGCCAGAGGGTAGTTGTTATATCCGAATTTTT
>KN538392.1:582431-724385 GCA_000797535.1 Trichuris suis | reverse complement strand
TAAGCATGGAAGACAGCGCGGCAGCCACAAGCTATCGAGGCCAAGCAGAAGCATCCGCTGATGGAAAACTGTGCGACCTGAAACTGATGCCCTTGTTCGACGGCTATTCCGAGCCAGTCGCAGATTGGTTGGATAGAGTAGAGATAATGTGCGAGCTGTTTGGTGTTACAGACATAGCAAAGGTGCTCCGGCTGCGCCTGGCCGGCGGTGGTAACGTCAGCAAAGAAAGCGCGAACTAATCTGTATTGATCGGAACGATGCTGTTGTGAACAAGTGATGGAACTGGAAAGGAGCCGTATGTGATTCCATCCCATTCAAAATATCAAAATCTGCCTTTCCGCAAAACCTGAACGTTAAGCTGGTGAACATCCATGCTGAGGATATCGTCGGTGGTCGCAGAGGGGTTCAGACAACGACCAGAAGTCGTTTACTTGCAGACATTTGCCCCAGTTGCCTGCTATGCCTCAATTCGTTTAGGGTCACTTTTCGGTGAATGTGTTAACATCAATAAAGAGCTTCTAACTGAACTCTCTGAGTGCTGTGCATGTAAATTTGCAACAGTAATCCGTGCAAAGGAAACAAATTTGAAACTTGATTCAACAAAAGTATATTTTCCGCTGGAAGATAAGTCCAATATTTTTCAGGAATGGATAACTGCCATTGAATCTTTTTACGTTGCATTTCAGCATCTTAAGCCTATTGCTTCCTTTGAGCACTTAGCCGCCCTGCAGTTATGCGACTAAAACATTTGTCTTATGCATTCGGATGCCAACAGTTGCAGTTATGCCGCCGCGTAGCTTTGGAGAATACACGGTCTTACTCTTCTTTGTTTGCATATTACTTTAATGGATTAATGCCCTACTTTTCCTGTCAGCTGAAAGGCGAAAGATAGTGAGGCTCGTTTAGTCTTTGCATTTAGTGAATAGCGTAGCAATTCATATTTTCCATTTATTGCATATCTTTTTTAGAGTGGCCTGTCCTATCGATGAGGCGAAAGGTAGGAGCTAATGAATCGACAGATATACTCATTCATTTTGGGAATCCAAAGTTCCAACCTACAATGGTTACCTTGCAGGCTTGTTGGAGAGCCCATAAACGGAAAGAAAATGAAACGTCAATCGCTAAACTGATACTGGTAAGTATATGGTTTTTCTTTCTTCCTAAAAGGGCATAGTATACTTTATCAGGAAGATTAGGTTTTAAAATCAGTGTTATAATGTGCTATTAATAGCTTTCGCGATAAGAAGGAGGGTGTTCTAATTTGAATAAAGTTGAACTTATTGAAGATTGACGCTTATAAAGGATAACGTGCGAACAGAAAATGAGCTTTCGAATTTCTTGCACATTTAAGAAAAGCAACGCTGTTGTAGTAATGCTACAAAATAGCTGAACTAAAGATGCATTGAGGAGCTTTCTCAATGCTAACGCTGAAGGTGGCCTCAGCATCTTTGGTTATGAAGCCGCTGGCGAAAATGAAGACAAAAAAGTGATGCAATCGCTTCGACAGATTCTTCAAGTGATCGCTCATAGATGATAGGTTTCCATTTGATTGCACGAATACGCTACTTTGATAGTAACTTGATAAGATTACGCGTTATTCGTTGGAGCGGCATAATCTGAAACTGTTTACAGCCTCACCTGCGTTTCGAATGCAAGTTCACCTGTTTCCCAGTCGAGCGCTCGTTTGTTGCGGGACAAATTTCACATTGCCAACCATGACGGCAAAATTGCTCCGTTTGCAACGTGAGCAAGCTTCAGCAAACAAATGTATACGCGTTGTTGATTGCTCATAGCATTGCAGCTGTCAGCTGAAGGTTGAGCGGTCTGGTTATTTTTGCTCTTCGATGCAAATCCCCTTTGCGTACGCTGACCAGTTTCCATTCTTTGCTGGCGAATTCGAAAAGATTCGCAACTCTATCCGCCATTCATTTTCCGCCTGCAGCAGTTGACAAGTTGCTGTCAAACCCTATTGAAAGTAAGCGTTCTTGGAAGGTACTCGTTGAGCAGTGAACTTATATTAATGGTTGCTTTTCTCTGATCGCTTAAGTAATTGACATGTGTCGGCGTACTTTATTTTTGCTTCTTTCGTAAATGAAGTGTCTCTTTCATCGCTCGATGGCTGAAGGCGAAAGAACGTAGCAGGTGGATTTCTTACGGTGTTTCAAACTGAATAGTGTTGTGTTCACTATTGCGTAAACATTTGGGGTAGCAAACTAAGGAAATGCAATTATTTAGTTCGATGAATAATTACTCCAATTTGAATTGTTAACTATCTCTTATACTTGTTTCGTGGCATACGCTATTAGGGTCCTTATCACGTGTGCTACGGACGTCACAATAACATGCAGACATGATTATTTCCCAAAACAGGTTGACCTTCCTGTGCCAGGCATATCATAGTAATAATAAATTAGGTTAGCAGAAGGCCATTCTATGTTTCGACTGGCTAATGATCATCTGGTTTCAATGACGGCACATAACTCAATTCTGAGAGGTAATGACGGCTCGCATAGTCCCCCCAAATAATGAAAGACATAGCAAAACAGCTCTTTTCAACCTTTATTGGGCGTTAGGGAAAAAACTACGTGTGGGCATGCAGACATGATGAAATCGAACGCTTCATGCTGAATAACTTAAATTCTCTACGACTTTTCCCGCATTGCGCTCATACTATAGTCTTCCCGTGAATTTCAATTTCATCAAACTGTACTGATTTGGAAAGTTTAAGCTCCATACGAGAAGCACTAAAGTTTTGGAAAACTCTATTCGCCATAAATCTCTCATCATCAGTAACTGCTGACTTTGCGGAAATCTTGAAGTGATATTCCGTAAGTTACATGCTCTGCTGTAATTTTGAAAGCGTTTCTATGAGCTGAAGACCAACCTATCTCTGGCTTTGCTTGAATTCTGTCGATTCACGTGATTTTGTTACTTTCCTTAAAAAGCAGTTTCAGTATCGATTGGAATTGTTCAGCATATCTGCAATTGCAAAAACGAGAGCTAACTCAGTGCTTGGTTGTCTATAATAGGCATTTGTAGAGAGATACAGAGGTTTGCATGCTCAAAAGTGCAGACGTAGCTAAGAAACAGCGGTCTATTGTTTTAACATTTGCATTAGAACTTTAAAAAATTCCTACTGACGATTTTAGCCATCGATCATTGTAAAAAGTGGGACAGTGAGGTTGCATTAATGATTTGTTCCTGAATTTTAAACAAAAGGTGTTGCCGAAAAGACAATTGGCCACTGTTGCAAAATTTTCGTGAAGCTCCGTCCTAGTGAAAAACTTTGCTTATTCCTGCAATGGTCACTTTTTCGTTTCATTCATTACCGCGGTTAATGGAAATTGTTGATTCATTGTTCATAGGTGCTTTCCTCATTCACTGCTTTCACTGAGGTCGGAAAATTTGGATCTCAGCAAAACTATGTTATTGCTTTCATTTCAGTCGCTATACCAGATGGTAGCGCACGCATGAGCTCTGGCAGGCAAAAATTTAAAAACGAATTCTGTTGTTCTTGACAGAGGTATAACGTCACTGCAAAGCGGCTTTGAAAACATTGGTCCCACGTTTTTAGGTTTGGAATGGTAGACGAGAACAGTGGACAGCAACAGGATAGCTTATACAATTTTCGCATGGCATCAGCGGTATGAACTAAACCCTTTAATAACGTTCTACCTGAACACACATAGTCTTCATTAATAGGTTTGAAAAAAATTGAAAAGGAGGTATAGTTTTTGTTTTATCAAAAATGGCGGGAAACTTTCGGCTACTGCCGATCCCGTTTTCAGCGCGTGTGACATGCTGAAAATGGGAACGGGAGTATATCGAAAATTTTTCATGACATTTTAATATAAGTTAAGAATGGCTCCATCTGTTAAAAGAAAAGTTATGAAGTTCTTTTTGATTGGACGAAAAGCATTACTTTGTGCTACGCGTTTAAATTAAGCTGGTGGACACGTTGTTATTTTGACTGCTCAGGTTTTACTTGAAATAACGTTCAAGTTATTGAAACTTTGGAACATTGTCCTCCTGTCTTCTGGCAGCAGACACTCTGCGAGATATGTAGTTACCTTCTTACGTCAGTCTTCTTCTAATATCTAGAATTCAAATGCACATATGGAGCAACTTGCCAGTTGGTACAATAATATACCCTGACAAGTAGTGGTCCCTGTTTCCACTGAATATATTTCTTTATGTTTTGTACTACTTTGTGCTTTATATGCTTTTCACTGCATCATTAAGAAGCCATTATAGTTCAGCAAGAGCAGCATTAACTGTTTCCCGCCATCTCTCAATAGAATATTTTGAACTTCCCGCGCACCTGTGCGAGTGAACGTGTTTTCAAAGATGGGAGGGAATATGCGAGTATATCTGAAGAACCCTTTCGTTATTGATCAGCTTGTTTCTTGGTGACGATATCAGAAAAACCAATGTCACATGCTTTCTGATGACGTTCAGAAACGGCAGTGAATCCATTCGGCGCAACGTCAAATGGAGGCATTTTGTTTCAAATTTCCTTTGGGCATATTTTCGTTCAGAACAAGTCTAATGTTTCCACAATGCTTTTATAGCAGCCTAGAGAGGATTTAAAAAACAATAGCCTCTCCTAAGGTGCAGTCGCTTTTCTGCTATTCTTGCTGGTCCCGAAGTAAGAATGGCACAAAGGCAAGTTCAAAGAGCCTTTAGCCTTGCAGGTAGCTTTCAGCTTCGAGATTGAGCTCGCGAAAGACCTATGACCTTCGTGAACCTTTCGAGAATTATTTTGCAGCGTCCTTTTCATTCACAGAAATGCTATTTTTTGTTTTGACAAGAGCAAGTGACACTTGCGAAGAGCACGTCAATCAGTCACTGATATATTTATATGCGATAAGAATAAAAAACTGAAATTGATAAGTTTCTGAGACCTTCACAACCTTCGTGTTGCTGTTTGACCAACAGACGTATGGCTCACGAAGGGTGACCTATCGTTCACTCAATTAGTTTTTTTTACATAGCTGCTGCGTCGTACATACAGAATCCGGTTTTATCAATTGTTACATCTGGAAACATTGTTGACCAGTTCGCTGAACTGTTATTGTGTTAGCTACACAGAAGCTTTGATCGAGACGGCTGGAAATCAGCTCCTTGACAGCGCCGGTTCTTGCATCCTAACGGGATGCATTGATCTTTATTTGGCATTCTGACAATGGACTGCATATTGGACGACAGCGTTGCCAAAGAGATCAGAGCGAAACCGGCAATTTCCTTTCATTCACTGAGATTGACAGCCTTTGAGATGGCGCTTACTGTATGAATGTTTCAAGGCTCGCCTGGCAGTTCACCTTCGATTTAAAAACCGAAAACCATTTATGGTATAGGTGCGAGAAAAGCGATGCACACATGGTTCAATGCCAGATCGCGTGAGTGTTTTGGAAAAAGTTTAAATACAAGCAAACAAGTGCTTTCACCAACGGACAGTGCGGCCTTAGACAGAGTATCTTGCCTGGATGCTAATCCTACTTAAAACGCTTTAACTTCCAGTAGGTGCTTTTAACAAGGCTTAGCATATTGAACAGCAAGTTTCTCTAGGACGCCCACACGTGGGTGCTACAAGAAATGCATACTAAGCAACGATAGGCAATGAAAGCTAAAAAGAATTCTTACACCGAAATGGAGCGAACGTATGCTCATCCCGCAGTCAATGCGGATTAGGAAGAGCTTCTCGTAGGATAGATTATTTGCATTTGAGCAATATTTAAACAGGACATTCGACAGCGTAATCGCTCGCCTAGCTGTTCCTGACGGTATGCCATGTAATTGAGGTCGCAGCCATGGTGTCGCGCGAGAGAAGACTCCTACATTTGAAATCGCGTTTTCGTCTTATCTTCTTCTCTAGCAAGAACAGCCTCTTCGCGCCTGTATATGGGCGTAGACTATCAGTCGAGTTTTTCAGTTTAAAAAAGGAGAGCGCATAGAATCAAATTTCAGTCTTTTGCCACTTTGGGAGAAATCTATACTTCGATTTCCACTCGAACGCTTATGTGCCTCTATTATATTGCCTGTTGTGGTGGTGGTGGTATGACGAAAAATTGACGGCTAAACTCGGCGTAGAACAATCGGAAGGCGTCGTTTATTTGCTTCAGCAAACAGTGCTCTCCTTGTAGGGTATGAACAAAGGAATGGTCGTATTGCACCGTAAAACGTTTGTTGGCAATCTTAAAGGCTCTTTACGAGCTATCGCCTTGAAAAGGTACTAATGGAAGGACCTTTTAGTCGGTTGAATAATTTGATTAATGCC
The DNA here is from genome assembly GCA_000797535.1 of Trichuris suis. NCBI lineage: Eukaryota > Metazoa > Nematoda > Enoplea > Trichinellida > Trichuridae > Trichuris > Trichuris suis. Next base: position 718,108 of record KN538392.1, on the reverse strand, counting down.
TTCTCTCTGCATTGGACGGAATTTACCATTTCGAAAACAGTTCACAGTTAAACTCCTTTTGTCTCGTGTCTTTATTCGCTGATCAATAAGCTGAAGCAAGAATAATCGACGCATAGAGTTTTCCTCACTATGAACGACTTAATTCAACAGCAACGCTCACTCCCCAGTGTGGTCATTGTTTTTCCCCTTATAGCTGTTCCTTTACGCACAGCTATTTTTAAGCGTATATGTTGCTGCTCTTTTCCTTTCATTGTTCAAGAACTGTTAATCCATTGCAACTCATTTTAGAATGATGTATAGCCAAAGGATATGAATCCTTTGTATTGACGTTTAATTCTGAAAGTTGCTGCGGGAAGAAGAGGAAAAATGTCCAGCGCATCAGTAGTGCTCGGAGAACAACAGGAAAAAGGTACCCGCAGCGAGCTGGTAGCGGGAGGAGCTCATAAGGATAAGGCTCACGACGGTGAAGTGCATGCAGCGACACGTCTCTATCGTCGTCGATGGCTTATCTTGACAATCTTTTGTCTGCTCTCCATGTCCAATTCATTCAGCTGGATTCAATATTCCATTATAAGCAATATAATCACGAACTACTACAACGTTTCATACGTTGCAGTCGACTGGACGTCAATGATCTACATGGTGGCCTATATACCCCTTGTACTACCGGCCACATGGGTGCTCGACAAGTACGGTCTTCGTTTTGCTCTTATTCTTGGTTCTTTTGGCAACTGCTTGGGCTCATGGATAAAGTGTATGTCAGCTGCGCCTAATCTCTTCGCGGTCACTTTTCTTGGTCAAACCATAATTGGTTCGTCGCAGATCTTTATCCTTGGCATTCCGCCAAAGCTGGCTGCCGTGTGGTTTGGCCACAACGAAGTTTCCCTTGCGACGGCGCTTGGAGTTTTTGGCAATCAGGTAGTTTTCCCATAATGTTCATTACTTGACGCAATCCTACTGAATTGCGTATATGCCAAATGCCATCCCACGCATAAGAGGGAGGCGGCGCAAAAGTCAAAGACTCTATGTTTATTTAAGATAACGTTTGATTGTTGCTATCTTTAAGTATTGCTGATATTTTCCGTTTTTGCTAATTCGAATAATCTGTTCTTTTATAGCTGGGCATTGCTCTTGGATTTTGGGTGCCCACCGTGTTGGTGCCAAATTCAAATGACCAAATTAATGTAACAAATGGCCTTCGAACGCTCTTCTTCACCGCCGCCGCTGTTACGACGATAGTGTTTCTTCTTGTTCTGTTTGGTACGTACGTACTATTGGCTGAATAACGAATCTGCTCTTTTTTAAAACTTAGTCGTATCCGAAAGGCCGCCTCGGCCGCCAAGCTTGGCGCAGTCCATTGCGTCCAACTTTGCATATTCGCAAAAGAATTTCAAGCATGCAGTTAAAGTGCTCGCTCGAAATGGCAATTTTCACCTCCTTTTCAACACTTACGGTACGGACAGCTTTTAGTGCTGCTTCTTTGCTACTTCATTTGAAAGCAGAAGCAATGCATTGAACATTCTCGCATTATACTGCTGCATAAAGCCCTCCAGGGCTATTCTGTATGCATTGATGAAATTAGTTTTAAGATTGAAACTGTCTCTGACAGATAGCCTTCCTTGTGCTTATACTAAGCCGCTTATGCAAAATAGCTGCTTTGAAATCATAGCGTATTTTAAAAAATCCGCTGCCAAGAACTGCGCCCCTTTTCCATCGCTGGAACAAGAGTTGTGGGAAATAGAAAATCCATTGTCTACCTAAGTTGGCAGAGTAGCACTGTTCCAATCTAACGTTAACATAAGGCTTATTAGGTATATTTCATGAAAGACTTTTGTAGGTCTCAACGTTGGTGCCTTCTACGCCGTGTCAACTTTGCTGAACCAATCTTTGCTACCAACCTTTCCAGTGAGCAGCGCGTGCTCTGTTGTCGTGCGAAATTGGCTAACTCATTTTGCATCAGACAGAATGAACAAAGCAAGATTGGTTTGCTAGGTTTTCTGATCGTTATCAGCGGCATGATTGGCTCCATCATTTGCGGTTGGTGGTTGGATAGGACCAAAAACTTCAGGTTCAATTTTGTTTTGTCCGTTTCCACTGTCTAATCTTTTTCTTACAGGTTCGTCGTCACGTCCATTTGCGCAATATCGCTGCTCGGCATGGCGGCATACATTATCAGCATTGAACTAGGCGTTCTCTGGGTGGTTTTCCTTTCCGCTACCATCCTTGGGTAAGCATGAATTGCAATTCTGATACATTGCACTCTGCATTGAAGCTAACAGCGTACACGGCTTATCTTGTTTAACAGATTTGCCTTAACCGGTTATTTGCCACTCGGGCTGGAATACGCTGCTGAAATCACTTTTCCTGTCTCGGAAGCAATGACCTCAGGCATGTTGAATGCCTCTGCTCAAGTACATTTTAAACGGAAACGCGTTGTGCGCAGATTACGCTTTACTTTTAGATATATGGAATTGCTATAACCTTAATAGCCGGCTTTATTCTGCAGAAGGCTTCCGTGCTTGCTTGCAATCTTATGCTTTTTGCAGCACTCTTGGTTGGAACCGTAGTTACAGGTATTTCCACGCTGTTTCTACGCTATGTCAGCTTTTTGCATTGTCGTTATCGCAGGTTTGATCAAAGCGGAATATAAGCGACAAAATGCCGCAAGAAATTCCATTACGAAAGAGGAGGAGCCACAGTTGACTCCCTCCGACCAGGAAAGCTCCTTTCCGACTCGTAAAGACGCGTAGCGTCACAGTTTCGCTTGGAGCAACGAAAATGAACGACAATGGGCGCGGGTAACCAAAAGCAGCTTTTGTAATGCTATCGATGATCTCATGTGCAAAATGCAGCCCAAATTCCACTTTGCTGCTGCGCTGAACTGTTTCAAGAACGTCGGTAAGCTGTTTTCTGTAATCTATCATCCAAGCGGAAATTGTTGGTTAGTCCACAAGCAGCACTAAGGTAAACTTATTTTTTTGCGTTCACGCAACTTGCGGTGACGGTTTTAAAAAGATTTACTCGCCAGTCGCTCCCCAAAGTCCTTTGCCGCCTTTTCATTTCATTAAAACAACGAAATTGCCTGAGGTAAAACGAATAACTGACGTTTATTTATTTACCATTTTAACAAGCGGGAGGCAACCAAGTGTGAGACAAAAAAGGGAGGACTAAATTACAGTCGAAAAGGAGGTGTGACCACATTTTCGAACGATTGTCACAGGCGGAATGTGTTCTGTCAGTGAGGTTTTTCCGAACATCGCGCGCGCGAAAGTGTGGCATTTGAGCATTATCCTTTCACTTCAACAAGTCTATTGCTTTTGTACTCGTTCTCCTGAGCAGCGGACAATTTTCTTCGATCGAAATTGTCGCTGCATTGCAGCTGAAACAACGTGCGCATTCGGTTCAAGTCAACAAGAAAAGGCACTCCAAGTTTGGACGTACATTCTGGTCGTACCACTTTTTCCATCTCAGCATGGTTAGCTTGTATTCTTGGAATTCTCTGCACCATTCCTGGTATACGGAATGGAAAGCTTGAAGACTCTGCGGCTTGTTGCAGCTCACTTAAAAAAACAGGTAGCATTTTTAAATTGCAATAAATAAGCGCGAAGAAATGCTGACCATCGTCTATGAGCAAATTGTAAGAAACCAGTTTGGTACGATGCTGCACGCATTCATAGGACCCGGCGCATTCTTTAGTTGCCTGGAAAAGAACCGTGCAGCAGCGTTGAATGAAAGTGTACGGTGAGCTTACGTTAATGATAATTAAGCTGTTGTCTACAGAAAGAAAATGGCGACCGTCTTGAAAGTCGACACTGCGGTTGTTGAAAAGCCAAACTGGGCCGGCTTTCGACTGATCCCCACTTTCTCTTCTTTGATAGCAATTCATGCTAATGGAATCGCCAGGATAAAGAAGCTTCGTAATTCGACGAACGCTCTGCACGCAAGCCGGTTCAGCGGGGTTGCTCGAAGAGAACTTTATCGATCTGAAAATGCATTTCTTTTGAAGATGAAAAAGGTAACCAAAAGTTGTGCGCATACCCGTTACGATCCGCATGCCTTGCGCGGTAGCACAGCTGCCTGATGCTGTCCCATGCGCAGTAGGGGCTCTGGGCGCAGGAGGTGCACGAGCGGAGCATGTCACACTGGGCAATGGCAAGCTGAGAAACGCCAATGTCTTGGCAAATGTACAGGTACTTTTCCTGGAGCGAAACAATATTTTCAAACAGAAAAGGAGCAAACGACATGAACCTGCAGCAGCTCGATGGCTTGGACGGGTTCCCGCGAGGGCAACTGTTGTACTGACAATAAGTTGCCATTCTGGTACGTAGCAGAATCTGTCCAAGTTGCAATGGTGTATATTGCGCCATTGTCTACAAAGGAATACTCTTCTAGACTTGCTCTGGGAAGAATAATAATAGGAATGAGCAAGCCTAGTTAGGCCATCTCTTGCGTTTCATTCAGTGAGCAGACTACTTCGTAAATAGTAAGGGATACTTATTTAGCAAATAACTCGTTTCTCTAAAGCACTGATCCTCAAGGGGGCGTTGAGGACCGCTGGACCGTTAGCGCCAATGGACCCTGAAATGAAAGGCGCTCATGGTGGAATCAGACGACACTGTGGAACTGGCATTGGGATGCCAGCGACCAAACGGCGCTTGCGACATCCAGGGCCGGGGGCAGGCGCTGGTGCGAAAGAGGATGAAGAACTTTTGCTCTAAGACGCCAACAGGCCATTGTCCATACGTGGTGCGTAAAATAGCTTAAGGGAGTATTGCAAAGTAAGCAATTCTCCACTTATGACAAATGCTACCATATTCTGTACAGAGAAGGGATTTTGTCGTCACGAATCCCCAAGTGGACTTCAACGGATGAAACGTTTTGAATTTTAAACAAAGCTTGATAGAATGCAATTGTATTTAGTCGCCTCGTAAGTCAAATGAATGGCAACCCTATATTGACTCACTTGTGCCAGCGTAGATGACTGGAAACATTTTGCCATCCACTACAGGAAGGTCGACGGCCAGCTTGGTCAGAATCACGTCCTTTTTGTAAAATATTGGGCCAAAGTGGTTTCCAGCTTTCGAAGTAACGGGCGCAATAGACTTTTCCATTAATGCGTGCGTCTTGACGAAATGCAGATCTGCGTCCGAAAGCAATTTGGAATCTCTGACGCACTGGAAAGGAGAAGATGAAGGCGTATAAAAGAGTGAGGCGCCATCATTCAATGGAAAGCAGTAGTAATTCTCGTAGTCAATTCATTGATTTCGCTGGTCGATAGGGGACAAAAATTTTTAAGCAGCAATTAGGCAGGAGTAATAGTGCAACACAACAAAATGACTAGCATCAAATCATCAACTTTGTGAAACCATTCAATCAATAGTCCGACGGATCATTGACCTTTAATGATGATAGTGATACAAAATGAGCCTAAGCTAAATCCTTCAACTGGTGGATAATAGTATCTTGCAGTCAGTGACGTACGTTTGCTGATTTGATTTGATCATAAAAGCTAAAGGAACACGTTACTGCCCTATGCAGTCACTGAAATATAAGGCTGTATTGCCATAATGTAGAGTTATGTCATGCTTTGTCGCCACTTTCTCATATTCATGAATGAAATGGTTGTACATTATGCAGACACTCGTGGAGAATAATTGCCTACATTACCTTGCCCTGCGGGGACCTTACATAGCCATAGCTTAATGTATAGGTGTGAAAAATGGAATGATCTTTCATAGCTTGAGCTCAGCTGACCCCTACGTCAGTGGTGTGACCAGCGTACAGAGAAGACAGGGCTATACCTGACCAGGTCGAACGGTTGGCGTTTCCTTGGCCGACAGGGACTGCCATGCGTGGGCAGGAGACGCCTGCCCTTTGAAGTTGCTGTGGTCGAAAACATGCTTGATATCAGCAAGCGAGTAAATGCAGATGGCACTTCCAGAAAATCCGTTCAAGCTGGTAGTGAACGTCGCGTAGAAGAAGGTTTCATGGTTGCTATTCTTTACCATGTATACGTCTTCTAGAATTGTGCCGCGTAATGGAAGTTTCGAAAGAAATGCAAGAGAATAATGCTCACGGATTTCGTTGAAATAGAAAGGAAAGTCCCCTGACAAAGAGCAGTTGATACGCGTTTTGAGAAACGACGTCCAAGTTTGTTTTAACAAATTTCTGCCACCAACGTCAGATTTGCATATGCGAGCCACCCTGGAATAGACGGCAGCGTCGCATGACGCGTATTCGACGCCAAGCTCTCGAAAGAAGAAATATACATAGCCATCTCCAACATCAAATGAAGCAATAAAATTCGGCTCTGAAACATACGTTCCTGATATTAAGGAAACGCTGCTATTGTATACGTTATACCTTTCAGCCATTTTGAATCAGCTTGAATGGTGCTCATGTAGGGCCATTGCATATCTTCCTGATCTTTGCGCAAAGGAGGCCTGTAGATGACGCGGTACGCCCCAGTATAATCGGTAACTGTGGCGGAGTAAACTGACGGTATGTTTCCGGGATTGCCATGTTCTGCAATGGAGAGCTAAGTCATCAAGCAAAGTGGTTCACATATGAGCACACAACATCAATATATTATTAATAACATAGCAGATGTATTTTGAAAAGTTCTTTTTGCTTACCAACCCAAACCGCTGTGCCATTGTCATCCGGATCGCTGGGGCATATGGCAGCACCACTCATGCCAGTTTTTAAAATTTCCATACTTGTCCCCTACAATGGAAAAATTCAACGCTCTACAAACCCGAAGGCACATTTCCTTACGTCCAGTGTGCTAACAATGGGACTCAGCGCGTTTGTGCTGCATACGAACAAATTCCCGTCGCCTTTCCTAAGAATTGTCCTCACATGGTTCTGACATTTCAACTCCTGCAAAATGGGCTATCCATATTCCGAAGAATAAGGTTTAAGCCGCAATGCCTACTTGATCCCTCGTGCGAGCACTACACTGGGCCAGAGCGTCGGTGCCGGGTTTCATTTCCAATTCGTAGAACTAAAGTTGCACTTTAAATATGGAAGAATAGGGCAGAGTCCATTGTGCTAAGAGGAGAATGGACAGGAACGCTGCTCACCTTGCCACCGCTACTGTTGGTATCATTCACGTTTTCAACGTTCAGCTTGTAGAAAGTATTCCTAAAGCGGCAATGCGTAGATGTGTCGTAGGAACCATATATGAGAGCGTTACTTACATTGCACCGACATATAACGCTCTTGCCTCTTGGTCGAGTAGAAGAACGCGATAGTAGAGCTTCCCTTTGGAGAAGAACCGATCTGCAAATGCAATTTATCGAAAAGCTACGAAGCGTGCTGCTACGTGGTTAGCCTAAACGCGGTTAGTTTCTTCGCAAGCTCGAATGGGAATTCGGGAACGCGGCGGAATATGCGCCACTACAAATGGCCGTAAAAGGAAATGGGAGATGCAAATTTAGGCGCATCAAACTAATCGTATTGTTGTTGAATGACACTCAATTTTATACTTGATTGGAGAGGACGGACAGTGTTGGTCAAATTGTGCCATTTCTAGTAGCCTTCCCAAAGCGCGTTCGGCAGCGTGAACGGCAAATTGTGATTCGATGGAAGGCAATGAGTTTTTTCATCATACTAATGAGGGCCTAAAGTCATAGCTGCTAAATGTTGGGTCAGCAGTGGCGAGCGAGTTTCTTTGCAGTGCGATTTTTTTGCTCCTCATCGAAGTTGCAGTAGTCCGCGTAGTGAGACAGACAAGCGACTAACTATTTTTCTTCCATTGTTACGCCGCATAAAAAAATACAACTGCTGCGCTTTGACAAACTGCTGGAATTTTCAAAGCGAAGGCCAAGCGGCATTCATTGTATGGAAGTTTCGAATTTTTAGCGGTTAGGTTAAATAGCTTTCCTCTTTGTCACATTAGAAACCTCAGTATGCAACGCATTGATTCCCAACCGTAGGAACGCCTTAGTATTTCCTCCAAACATAAATGTACTTAGTCGCAAAGCGATAATGTGACTATCCCAAAGTGAGCAGCTTTATTGGAAATTCGCATTCATCAGTTTGAGTTTGAAAACTTATCAATGAAAAGACCTTATCAATGTATCGACTGAAAAATTGACTTTATGGTAATAATTTCATGTTGGTAGCAGATCGTCCGTGCCTTAGCGAACAGCTACGCTTTCTTTATTTTCGAAAAGAAAGAGCGTTAATACAGAGCCGTCTACAGGCATCCAACTTTGCTTGACGCACGCAATTGTATGCATTCAGTTCAAAGATAGCATGAAGAAGCGCGACCTGTAAACACGTGAAGTTTGCAAAGAATTGAAGTTTGAATAAATTCTGAGCAATAAAGCTGTCTCTGTCTACGATTTCCGGATAGTTTGTGCTACTTGTCGCATCGTCGCAGCGACGAAAGACAAAGATAAGGAGGGCGTACTTAGTTATAAAGTTGTCAATGGGGTGCGTCGGCAAAATGAGATCATTCAGCGTGCTCTTTGCTCTGCCCGTAAGCCCTACCGGACTGCCAATTATGCATCGGCGGAAAAAGAATATGAAAAACAAACATTTGTGCCGAACAGTGGCGTCAGCAGTTGTCCGGGCGTTAGGCAACTTTTTGATGAATACTTTGGACGCCATTTAACGTGCCAGCCGGCTACCGCTGCTCATTAAGATGTTTCCAAGATGGATGGGATCGAATTATTTCCTGCTCGACGCTGCTAAGGTGGCCTCGCCGACTTTCCATCTCTCAAGCTGTAGCCTCGAAATGGGACAATAAAAACGACCAAGTGCTGTTCCTCCTAACAAGCTACCATCCAGATTCGTCACAAAGGACCATTTCATGCATAACTGGGTGAAGGAGTCGACCCGACGATTTCCATTGTGCCCAGTAGTCCGCTGACCGCCCACTTGACCCTTCTAGCAGGAGGGGGAGCGACGAACTGCGCCCAGGTGCCAAGGCGTATTTTGGGCGGAAAATATTACGCCCATTATATACGGCTTGCTTATGGAAGTCAAGTCAACTTAATGAAGCCCCAGGAGATCGGATAAGGTTAAATTTGTCATGTCGACCGGAAGTGTGTAATAAAAAAAAGGGTCGAGCGGCGGCCTTTTTAGCAAGTTGGCCCATCAAGGCAGCGCTAATTGTCCTCGCCAAACGGTGGTCATTCAACCTGTCTGATGAGCTACCGAATCCGGGTTAACCGACCTTGATTGGGCTGCTCGTCATCCTATCAGGAACACCATCTGACCGGTCGGCAGGCATTAAACGCCGAGTAGGCCATTTCGGCGCTCCAAACGACCCACCGAGATCGTGAAGATAGCGAAGGCCAAGGACTTCTCCGCGGATTGGAATGCGTGGCGAAGAAGCGCAGATGGAACGGAATGAAAGAATTAGCTCTCGGGCAAAACTATGAGAGACTTTATGCTGACTCCTTCAGATGGTTCCAATCGACGGGTCAACTGAATGGCAAATGCTCCCTATATTTTAATACATCCCGGAGGGTATTGACTGGTCACAGCAAAACTGTAGTAACGAAATAAAAGCTCAGCTGAGTGACAGCATTTTCGTCAATGCCATCAAGCAATGGATGATTGAAATTTAGAAAAAAAAACAATGATATTCAACCAACTCACCTGGTCTTCTCAAGAATATCGGAGCGGGCAGCCGTAAATGCTGGCTACAAACGATCGCCACCAACAGAGTCAACAGATGATGAAAAAGCAATCTGCTAGGCATGACGTTTAGTCAAAAGGCAAACATCCAAGCGGTAACACCGAAAAGTGTGCCTACGATGGCAGATCAACAATAGAGCAAGAATATGGCGCCATAGGTCGTCACCAATTTGTTTACGACATGAACAGCCGAGCCTGAAATTTAGTGTAGATATTTGAACCACTTCAATAAACCGCTAAACAAAGCACGTCGCGCTTAGATGGCTGTGCTGCAGCGCAGTTGGGCTTCCACAGCCGTGTCGCTTGCTCTGAAAGGTTTTTATTAGGTGACAATGACGGAATCAAGGAAAGTGATGAAAATGCAGGACTGTGGGCAGAACAGCAGCGTCAAAGTTAAAAGAGTTGCGCATAGGCGCACCGGTTTCGCGAGCCGACTGGCAGAAAATTGCTGACAGTGCTCTCTCGCGCCTGAGGACAGGCAAGCAAGAAATCAGCACCGCTGAAGAGAAGGAGAGATTCTTCGCCGAACTGGTAACTTTGATAACATTAACTACTGATCGCGAGGCAACCTTGAACGCAGCGCGCTGCTGCCCTCCGCTATGGCCTCCCATAGGGTTAGCTGGCAATGGGTGAACATTCGTTTAACTGACCAATCGTCCGGCGTCCAATTGGCCAATCAAAGGAAACATCGGAAGGTCACACTTCCGGGGATGAGCTGGACAAGCGTAATCGTCTGATATTGACAAACTAATCTCCTTTTGGAGGCTCCGCGTGTCACGACAAATGCCTGATGAGATATCTTCATTGATCACTGGCATATACATCCTTGTCCCCACCATGGCCCTGCTGCTTGACACAAGGTTGCTGGTGGTCGAACTGCTTTTGCGGAGTGAACACCTGACAGGTGGCAGCAAGTCAGCATTGGGGGTCGCCTTTTACAGTTGCACTGAAGATGGAAACTTCAGTGACCAATCAATCAGCCATATTGTCAAAGTGCATCAAAGGCTTGTCAAACCCGTCGACACCAAATCGCTGCTGGCCTAACTCAATTCCCTTCATAGTAATAAGAAGCTCCTTTTGCCTAAGTCTATGCCGCGGAGCATTGGGACAACGAAGAGAAGAAGTAAGTGGCTGCCCATGACTGCCGTGACGGCATGAGCATATGCTAGCAAAGATCTGCTCAGTATGATGAAAAGGCCCTGCTTCTTCTTTTTCTCCTTCGTTTGGCCAGCGCCAGCGGATGACCACTGGAAATTGTACTCAGGCTAGGTTAAGTGGCTCCGCTCCGTCCCAGTGGTCGGCCAAAGTGTTCAGTGGGTGGGGACGCTGCTTAATCGCCAAACTTTTGTAAATTGTCCTCTTCTGGCTCGGCATGCAGCCTATCGGCAATTGCCAGGAAGGAGAAATCGACTATGCAAGCCTGCATGGCAAGTGGTCAATTAAACGAATTCTTCACGCTGCATATCGTCCGTATCTCCTATCGACCATGGACAACCAGTTAACAGTAAACAAGTCGACATGTTGTGCCAAGAGAGCGCACATTTCGACCACGGCGAGCTTTCATTCATTGCATGTTAGCCATGGACAAGTTCGTATAAGCAAACACTGCAATATCCCTCCAAGACGCTGCAGTGAGTCAAATTCTGAACTCAGTAAAAGAAGCCACTGCCGTGCTGGTTAGCCGACAGATTTCAATGCACGGTGATCCCTTCTTAGGAATTGGTCTGGCAGCGGACTTTCAATGCAGAAATGTTTCTGCCGCCAGACGGACCTGACAGCAGCAAATGAAGATGCATTTCACATAGACGCACTTGGCGTTCGCCCTAGTTGAGCAGACAAGAAGAAAAGGGAGGCTGCGAGTAGGCAGTTGGTTTTTTTGAGTAAAAAAATTCCGCCGAAAACCAGAAGAAGACTTATAAACGAGGACAAGCATCGGTTCACAATGGGGCTTCAGTCTATCGTAGTCTGAATAACAAAGAAGCAAATTTTTTCAAAAGGCGGAAAAGCTTTGCGCAACAGCCACCCTTTGCTCTACGTGGCTTTGTTGCATGATTGATAGGATGGGAAATTCGAATGAGTCAAATGAGGGTGACTTTAAGCTTTGGTAAAAACTTTCCAGAGCTGAACAGAAGTTGACATCTCGACTCTTGGATTCTTGATATCGAGCTTTAAACAAAACACTTATAGGTGTCAAAGCGGTAATAGTACTTCTTCGTTTAATATGAGCAGGTTGGCGAGTAAAACTTAAAAGCTGAAGTGAAATCAAACAAGGCAGTACAGTCACCATAGTTGCAAAGGCGAAGCCATGTGAACATTTCGTTTGATCGCATAAACCACTAGCGGCTCTTTATCACTTTCTGTCAGTTAAAAATAAATAAAACATCATATGCAATGCCTATTAGGAGAGCTTAAGCTTTCACACTTGTGGACTTTTCTGTACTCTCAGCTTGTAAAGTGACCGCAACGGATTAGAGTACAATGAAGGCTACGTTCAAAATATACGCGCGCTCACGTTTCATTTTTATTAAAACATACGAACTTAAAGCCACCTAAGCAACATACGTGAAAACATGGCGTGAGTTCAAGGGAAGCTAACGGAAAAAGAGTTGCGGTAGAGAATTTAAATACATTTCCATATTTTCAGTATATGAGCCACTAGTAAACAATGGAGGTGAACGTGAAGCAAAATCGATATCTAAGGAGAAATGGTTCAGCTTACCGTAATTAGCTCAATATGCTAACTGTGAATGCATAGCAGCCCCACTTAGAGTACCACCTACACGAGCTGCTCGCCGGGGCAACGGGGTTAACAGGGGACAAAAATACTTTACGTTTATTGGTTATTGGTAAGGGAAGGCCTTTGTAAGGTGAAAATGGCACCAGCTGAAGACCTGAGGCGTTCCCAAGCGCGAACTTGTCATTGATCACCAATACTGACGGTAAAACAAGTGACAGTAATGGAGGTCGTCCGACGAACAGATGGTAGAGAAAATCAAAGGCGCATAGCCTTTGCACGACGGGCAAGCGGGTCAAGCAGGAACTAATTGAGAGGCAGTGGCAGTCAGTCACGCGACATATGAGGCATTTGTCTGCATTATTTATCGCAACCTACTTGGAACGGAACCACTGGCAGTCCCCAGTACAGCTTGAACGTTTTCCCAATGTTGCTTTACGAAGTGAAGCGTCGCGAGTGTAGGCTAACTTTCAGGCAAAAACTTCAAATCCCCTCATGATTGTCTCTACGCAATAAATAAAGACGTCTTAGTCAGATATCCAACCACTACGCGTAGCTGACTACTTTATTCCAGCCGCGATGATGCCTTTTTCAAAATGACGCTAATTCTTGGGAAATGCGGACAGCAGTACCACCAAAGTGGGATAGGCGAATTGTATCATTTTTGGTCTTTTATCAAAACATAAAATCAAAAGATGTCTGAGTCGCATAAGGCCTTCAATCTTTTAATAAATTACAATGATATGGGCAAATTTATTAACATCCCTTTGGCTTTGGGCGAAAAGCGGCATGCCGCAGCGACTTAACTCTGTGACGACCTTGTTAGTCAAATTAGCCAGAGGAAATGTCTTGGAGCCATATGGTGACCATGGCAAGCATGGCTGTAGTAAATAAAATGTTGTATAAGTTACTGTTGTCGAGTAAGACTTTGACGGACGCGATCGGTCAAACGAGACATGACGCTCAGCTGCCTTAACTTCATTTACCTTAGCATGACATCTACGTGGTCATTGTATCGTAAATTTTTTTCTGGACCTCTGCAGAAGGCACCAAATGAGGTTTCAATTAAATAGGGTCACCTAAGTGAATGTTAAATTAAAAGGCGTATTCTATTTGTCGGAAGGGGAGAGCAGAGCTGTCTTCATCCTTACCTTAACGCGTTTGGAGAAAGAGCCACGAGAAACAAAGATAAGAATTCCTTCCTGCTGGGTGCCCATTGGAACGGCTTACCATTTATGGGCATAATTTTCAAACGGTATCAACTTTAAAGTTTGCGATTTCGGTGGGCAACGTTCAACTTGCATGCATTGCTGATCAATAACCAAAATTGGCAATAGCTTTAAGGCCGCCTCAACGAGCAAATCGAAAGTCAGTGGCCTTAGCGCTCCCTAACAGGTCGCATAATTCCTTTGTTCGTTTTGATCATTCAAAATGCCCAGTTGCAACTTCCGCTTAGCTGTATTAGGCGTCCTAAAGCGCTCGAAGCGCAATTCCCTGTGAATAAGCACTCTTTGTTCAACATTCTATGAAGCAATTTGTCCCGAGTTGCTTTTGGTTGCAAAATTTCTTCCATAAATGGACCGGTCGAAATGGAAAACTCCCCGTGGCGAAATGGCACCAAGAAAATGTAAGGCGTGAAAGAACAATGACGCGAGATGATCATGAGGTTGGCAAATCAACCGAACAGACCCTGAGGAGACACTGTAACAGTTTTAAAGAAGCATTAATCAAGTAGGCAGGGACGCCCAAGGTTGATTAAGCAAAGTGAGGACGAAATTTGCCATGGTTTGCCGCGAAAAGAATTTTCTTCAAGCAAGCTTGCTCTAGGCAATATTACCTTTTTACGAAGGCAGCTAAGGTCTGTGTCCCGCTGCATTTGATTGCACACCTCGGGACGGTGTGATGGCAAAGTGGACAATGAATGAACATTGCCAACATCTGCTGACTATACGAAAAGCCACAAAAGCATAGGCACCCCCACGACGCCAATTATGGATGCAGACCAGCTGTGCCGGGATTGCTTCTTGTTGAAGATAGCTGTCCGGGTGTGAAAGCCGCTTAGCAAGTCAACGGTCTACTCTGTGTAAAAACAAAGGGAGGTCAGTTGCACGCCGCTGCTCGTAACTGTTTCCATACGCGGCTGACTCCCTGACTGCCGGCTCATTGTCCAACCTAATAGGCAAACGGTTCATTGGAAATACTGACGGAAGGTAGTTAGGCAAAGCGGTTTCTGTTGCCTAATCCTTGGCCATACGAACTGCCGACATAGTCAACCGGTGGGAATGACCTTGGCAACAATCGAATCTGTGATTAAATAAGCAGTCATATTTGTCCGCCTCACTAATCCCTCACTGGTGCGAGCATTGTGATGGATCACGAGGCGGAATCAAATTTTTCTCCATAACATACGGTCGGTCAAAATAATGCGCATCGTAAATCTAATCCGCTTGTGGCTACTTGCCAGTTGGCTGATTTTGATAAGGCGCCTTAAGTCATAATCACAGTTTGTGCCGGCCAGTTGAACGGCTCTTTCTTGGCCGGTTCGGCTCATTAGCTCGTAGTGATTGATAGTAGCAGGAAGATTGGGTCTAATTGGTACACTGAGTAGATCGAATGACAAACTGGTACATTCAGGGTTTTCCAATGAACCACTAATGATGTACAATTATTGGGCAAAAATTAAAGGCACCGCTCCTCAACAAAGCCAAGGCTGAAGGGACCGATGGAACGAGTCAGCGGCGCACAATCGTTTGCAAAGTGCCTTTGCTCATCAACAAGCGCGACCATTAAAGTCGACGAAAGCAAATCAAACTGTCTGCTCCTTTTGTCGACAAACTCGTTTTCAAAGTTCGTTCGCCATTTTTTGCCGCCTAAAAGATCGTTTCGCTGACATGCGCTTAATTTGAATGTCATTTCCGCCAGACAAAGTCGTCTTTACATGACCACTTTTGGAGGTTAGCCAAAAGAGCAGCAAATAATGCAAACAGGTGCTTCTCTTGAGGACAGTAGCTGAGGATTTCCTTTGCTAGCTGCAATGGCCAAAGATGGAAAAGTTTGGGGCAACCGAGCTCTTCCGGCACCTTTTCAACCCTAAACGTTCTTTAGACCTCCAAGAACTGAACATTCTGCATTCAATCTGTATTGCAGCATTTCAATGCTGTTTTGTCCGGCTCCATCTTAGAGATGAGTTTATACAGTATGCTAGGTATAGGTTTGGTAGGACGAATATTCTTAAGCCTAAAGCTTATGGGAAAAATTTCACGTACAATTGGTCACTACTTAGTTGGTTGTAGCTTAAGCAAAGCGTAAGCATTTTCGTCGAAAATTAAGTCAAGAAGAGAAAGCTTCTGCTCAGTTTGTCGAACTGAAAGCGAATTTTAATTTGCATTGATCATGCTTACGTCATCGTTCGTTTCTTTGTATTACCATAAAAGGTTGCTCCGCTGAGGCATCGCATTTCACGGTCGCTCGGGAAGGCTTTCAGAAGGTTGCTGCGCCACCTTCAAATGGCAATTATTTCATTGATGCCATCTAATAAAATGAACCGCTTAGACAATCACCGTAATTACTTTTTCAGCGGCATATATTCTCCTTTGTTCCTATTCACTTACACCCATTAGCATAGTAGTCAAAATAGTCGCTCAGCTGACAGCTGCTTTGACAGGTAAAGTAGACGAACGAATTAATTTCAAGAGAAATGCTCTCCATATCTTTGGTACTTCATACCATCTGAGCATTTCAGTTGATCCAATCCAGCATGAGACAAATGCATGGCCAAATCGGTCACTTGTCGCTTCTGACATGGTTGAAAGGTATTCGATCTGTGCCGCGGAAGCGGACAAGCAAAAAGTGAACCTTTCTCCAACATTTCACTCGGGTGCCATCCGACAAACTCCGCAACATTTCTTCCGCGCTTCAATGACCAAAGTCGCTTAACTGCTACCATTCCAAAAGTGTCCAAAGGCAACATTGTAAAGCTGATGGCTCTCTTGAAGGAAAAAAGCAGACTTCGATTTGGATTTCCTTTTATTGCAAAATAGACTGCTGCAAGCTATGCGGTACGTCATGAGGATCCAATGAGCGCTTAGGGAATGAAGAACTACTGAAAAAAGAGTCCAACAGAGCTGACAGAACTTATCTTTATAACTTTGTGTGATTTAAATGTAGCCTGACAAGACGTTCGGATACATCGTATCTACGCTTTAAAAGGTGACATACAAGGAGAGATGAAATACTTCGTATTAGTAAGTTTATTGAAAATATAGAAAGGATTAATATTTTTTCATGCAAAAGTTATCTTTGAAATTTACACCCCTCCAAAATAAAATACCGCCTCTCCGTATTAAGCGAAAGCAAAGCAGCAACGTTCCATTATTGTTGAAATGTTGCATAGTGAATTTTCTCTCGGCGGGAGAGTCCTTTGCAAATTCTTTGACCTGACTTCAAGTAGGTAATAACGTCACCCTAATGGCTGGCGGCAGAGCAGCTAAATAGATGACATTGCATTAAAATGGCCCTGCCTTAAAATGTAGTGCGAACAAAGCAGCCAAATTATTGATCTATCCGTCGAGAGGGCGCCTTAGTTATTTTTTAAAAACATTATCGAACTTTCCTTCCCGACATTTCCCTTAGCCAAAAGTTTGGGCACTTGCAAAGCGGAGTTCATATGGTTGGCCAGCCTCGCTTCACCCCAGGATCCCCTTGAAAGCGTTATCCGAGAAGCTTCGGCGACAAAGTTAGTTTTCAGTTAATCGCCATCGCCTTATTGATGGGAACCGCTTTATTAATGTATCCCATTGCACTTGTCTAGACAATCCCTTTCTCCTAAAAGCTCACTGGTGAAATAAGGTAACGCTGCCTGTATATCAAGCTTGCTTTAATATAAACTATGGGCTTTTCAAGTTTTCTTAAAATACATTTGTTTATTGGATTGAAATTATCTCAAAACCAGAAGGAAGCCTTTTAAAAGTGGATAGGCTTTCGAATGAATTGCAGTTACAAGACGGACGCATAGACATGAGGTTATAATGAGATCCTTAACTGCAAACAGTTTAGTATTGTTACAACACTTTCCGGCAGCGGTTTTAACTTCAAGAAGTTTTTCGACAGCCCAACCTGGTTGAGTAAGCTCTTTTGGAAAAATATGACGTCAGCATAGCGCTGCACTTTCCACAGGAATGTTTTTGATGGAATTTCAATCCGTTGTATAAAAACGTTTAACGTTATTTAGCAAAATGGAAGAAAGGAAAAAACTTGCGAATTCCTTAGCGTTCATTTTCAAGTTGTCACTTCATTGTTGGTTTGCTCATAAATTACACTATTTACCAGCCGTGACAAGAAGGACAGACTAAACTTCCCTCTATTGAAATTTGTCACGTCTGCACATTTGTACTTACTTATTCTTTGACCAGTGACGAAGCCTTGGCTGCCCACCATTGACCTGTTAGTACAGCTTGTAACAAATAACGTGATTCATTAAGCAACAACACTGGAATGGTGCAGCAAAAGTAAATGTTCGACAACTGATATGCGCCCAATGATGGCAGGTTCAAAAAACATAAACGAAGATCGATCCAACACGCGTAGTGCAACCGTTGCCAATGAAATGCTTGCTATTAGTCTCATCTTCTGCGAGTTCCATCGGCAAAGAAGACACCTCCGTCCAGAGCGCAGTATTTCGGACATATACCCTTTTCACCGGGCTGGCCAGGAGGTCCTGGGGGACCAATGGGGCCTGGAAGCCCATCTGGTCCCGGTGGTCCTTGGATTCCTTTTTGACCTTTGAGACCGGGAGGACCCGGTTCTCCGTCCTAAATTACCTCATAAGATCATTTAGCCGAGACGAAATTCCTTCAGGACGAACCAGTCCAGGATCTCCAGGAGGGCCTGGCGGACCCTGAGGACCAGGATCACCGGGTTCGCCTGGTTCGCCAGGAATCATGGGTTGATTTTGCGCAGGAATTCCCGGATCTCCAGGCGCACCGTCTGGTCCAGGAGCTCCAGGCGGTCCAGGTGGGCCTTGAGGCCCTGGCGGTCCCATTGCAGCGTCTTTTCCAGGTCTACCCGGATTGCCTGCTTCGCCAGGGTCTCCTGAATCGTGAAATAATGTCCATGCTGCTCGTTGATATTTGCTCTTCAAGATCACATGCATTACCTGGTGGACCTGGAGGACCTTGCAGCCCAGGTGGTCCAGGAGGACAAGGTTTACAAGGAGGAGGAGCAAAAGATTCACACGGTGGTTGTGCGGGTTCCCCTGGTGTTCCAGGTATTCCTGGTAAACCGGGTCTACCAGGTTTCCCAGGCCGTCCGGGTGCTCCTGGTAGTCCAGGAGGGCCGGCGATGCAGCAATCTGCATATGGAAACATTTTAAATCCTCTACTTTTAGGCCACCTTCACTAGAAAAGCTTACGATCACAGCTGTCGTCTTCTTTGGCAGGATAATCAGCCTGCACGCCAGTTGAATTAGCGTCATCACGTTTCCTGCGACTTCTCATATCCACAGTATCTCCTCTGTGATATTTCACCTCATGTAATACCTCATGAGTTGATTGCTGAAACTATCTTTCGCATATACGAGGTGCTCATGGATAGCTTACCTTGCATAGCATGAGATCCCGATGCATTTGTAATTTGACATGCTGTATGTAATTGTAAATGACAGGAAGGCTAATGCATGCGGACAAAACGGCAACAACGCTAAAAGTCGCTGCGGAGTAGGAAACAAATTTGTATGCCTTGATTCGACATGCACCATCCATGGAGAGCCGATTCAAAGTCTGACTCGTACGAACTTCAATAAATACGGATCCTTTTGCTTTCACCCAGTTAGAGTTTAACAGGTCAGACGCGCAGATCGACAGAGCACCATCTTTCATCTTTGCATGGTGTCACGGCATGACAAGGCAAACGAGCACTTTCGCTGCCAGCACCTTGGTGTATTAGGTCACGAAAGGTCATTTTCAAAGCAACGAATTCGCAAAACACTTTCGAAAGAAAAAAAGTAGAAAACACTGCCGCGCTAATAACATCAAGGCATGCTTCTTCCACAACGCGACCTATTGACAGTCAGCGCATTACTGACTGCTCATTCATCTTTTTGACTCGACGCTATACTACTTGCCTGAATAACTTGCCAATTTTGCACACTTTGCAGAAGTTTCCCAGACTGCGCTACAATACGCACACTTCTTCTTAGCAGTGTTCATCACCTCTGATCGTTTCGCTTTAGTGAAGGGTAAAACATAAAAACTACAATATAAACAATCTTCCTTCTCGTTCCTGTCACTAATGGCCCCTGGATATTAGCAGCATTATTATCATTAGCGACTTAGTCAGGTTTATCAAATTTGCATAAGACATTCGTCCAACCATATAAGATTTGAAGGATTAGAAAGACAGACGCTCTGCTCAGTGAAAATTTCCTGGCCCAACTGGAATGGACATCCATAGCTTAAGGTAAGCAATAATTTTCTAACTGTTTATTGGACACTTAGCAAGACGGAAAATACGTAACAGAAAAATATGCGAAAAGAGCCTCTTTGCATTCTACAGCAGAAAACGGCTGTCGAATTCGATGCTCTTTCTTATCAGCGACCCACTTGCGTAGGTTCCGCTGTGATATGACCCTAAACCGGAGTTTTTTTCCTCCAGAAGTTCGAGAAAGCGCTTTTCAGCTGGTTCGGCATGTGAAACGACTTTCGCGCTGAAACAAAAGACGACACTTTTGTAGACGAGCGTACAAGCAAAGGCGTTGCCATTTTAAAAACTATTACGCTCGCTGCAAAAAGCGATTGCTCAATCACGTTGCTGAACGCTACTTCCGTCTGGATGAAGCTCCAATCTCTAATCAAATCAGTAGTTCACGTTTAGATTAGATTAGGGGATCGTTTTTGCGCTTACGCCTAGTTTTTGCCTACGTACGACATTCCTCTAAAGGCAACAGCCTCACAGAGTGAATATGAATACATCGATATTCCTTCTGACCATCGACAAAAGCGCAACGAGTCCTCTAAGCACACACCCATTAATAGCATGCAATTAGTAATATTAATATTTGCTAAGGTTTTAATTAAGGCTTTGAATGGGATGTATATTTGTTAAGTCATTCCAGCATTAAAGATGAGCCGTCTTTTTCAGGTCACGCAGAGACGTCACTGAGGTACACACTTCAACCAATGAAACAGCGTGATGGAATTTTCAAAACCGAAAGAGACATACGACTGCGTCTCAAAGGGAAGTGCAAATGCTCAATCTCTTGTTGACGTTTTGGGTCATATCAGGTTGTAGAACAACTTTGCGGCATGTAAACCTAATTTCAAGCAGAGTAATTCTTCTTTAGTCGAACAATGGCAAAATATTAATACAATGGTTGAATAGAAAGGTTAAACGAAACCACACGACTTTAAAGGCATAACTTTTCCTTAACGGGTATATAGGCTTTCATTATAGTTTTAACTATGGGAAAATCCATTACAGCGGCTTTTTCCAAGTCTACAACAAAAGCGCATTTCCTTTACTGTCAGAGTAAGTTTAAACTCTTCGAGATGGAAATGTTGAATGAACATATCTAAGGTTTTCGCTTTATACTTTATAGCGTGTAGTATTATTCCTAATATAATCATCAAACATGACATCTTGCTGTGAATTTATGGCAATAGCCATCACAGCCATAATTTGCATACGCATAGTAGTTCACTGTCAGAACAAACGGCATTGCATTTTTATAGCACTGAATTATTAATACTAGAAAATGAGCGAATAAAAATGTCAAAGGGGCTTTGCCAACTATTGCGGAAAAGGTTCAGGAATTTAGACTTCAATTCAAAACCAAAAGAGCGTTACAAGGAAGATGAAACTACTTAAGACCTTTAGCTACTGAAGTACTTTACTGACCTACGAATTGCAGTGCTGAACAGCTGTTATTTTGAAGTAAGCTTATGCTCAACTAGAAAAATATGTAAATTTTCTTATTACCCCATCTAATCATGCATTAACTGCAAAAGCGACTCCTAACTTCTGCCCTTCAATATTAAAACATCTGCTCATTGCCAACGCTTTTAAAGTGCTCAGCAGCTCCACGTTGAATCGGTTACTCCATTAATGCAGAAAGAATGCTCAGGAGAAGACCTGTTACGGATTCTATGCGATATGTAGGGGATAAGAATTAGGCTCAAACATGAAGTTCACTCACGTGTTTTATATGCACCTTACACACATTGCCTAAAGGTATTTTTATAGAATACTTTTGAATCTTATTAAGTAGGAGGTGAGGCATCCAGTAATGAGATATTCTGACGGATGGCTTCCCTAAACCCCTTTTCTGGAGTTGTCTTCTTCATTGAACAAAGGTACTTGTTGTAGAAGTCTCTTTTTAATTTTATGGACTGACGCATCACGTAAGTTCTCACGGAATTTTTCACTTGTGACGTCATGTTGGCGCCCAAGAAAATTATAGCTTTTGGAGCATTCCAGATTTCAGAATTTGAGGCACGTAATCCTCTCTACCCATGCCAGCAACGCTGCTGGCAAAATGACCAATGCTAGTCAACTCAGAATTACCAATATACATGACCATTCAGCTCGATACAGTCAGCTTAGTGGAGAACTTAATTATCAGATTAGCAATTCAAAATTGGAATACTATTGGCTGCGTGGAATTTTAATTAAAAAACTAAGAAAAGAATATGAACATACATTTTAAATTTGAAAGAAGACAAACTTCATATAAAGAAAACGCATATCCAAAGGAAGCTACAGTTAAAGAAAATGGAAACACAACCTCACACTGAACATTGAATATGATGAATTGCACATAATTCATTTTAATGTCATATAAATATTACACATTCATCCTATTCTGCTTTTCCGCTGAGGACGGGTCAAAAAGAGGCTCGATAGGTCAGGTAATATTTTGTACTTCCTGAGGTTGATCGGTAAGTAAAATATACATGTCTCCTGGACCATAGTTAATCATGTAAACTGATAGATTGCTGAAACTTACACGGAAATGAAGGGGATTATTCCAAGTCACACTTAATGAACGAAGAGAACAACAGACAGCGGTGGAAGTCGATAAATTATGCAAATTTAAAGTATTAATGTATATTTTTTAAATTTATTTATTTATAAGCACTTACTTTTGCTGCTCGGATAAGAATAAGAAGTTTGCTGCCACGGAAGAAGCTTTGTCGCGGTCGAACTCGATTCCACCTGTTGAGAAGACGGCAGCGCGCTTGAAGTGCTCTTGCGAATCTGCAACTCTCGGCTGGACAAGTCCGACGTGACGTTTACCAAAGAGAGAGAAAGAACGTCGCAAAAGATTGGTTTTGATTGCTTCAAGTGCTTTGTCGAATTGCTCGCCATGAGTTTGGTGAGCAGACTCCGCATTAGATACCGTGGCAGCGAGTTAGCCTTTGGACGAGGGGTAGCCCCGCTTTTCGATGTCGACTCCTTCGCGTCGACCGGCTGAAGACCCACTGGCAAGCAGCAACTTCCCGAAGTTGCCAACGCTTCACTTTGGCTTTGCTTACTATAATGAAGATTAGAAGGCGTTGCTGCCTTCGAGCAATCCATAGCACAATGCGCAGTGTGGAAAAGATGCTTTTTCTCAAAATTGTCAGATTCCGATTTGGTGACACTCTCCTGCCTCATCCATGGACCTTCGTTACTGCATGTAGCGGATATAGATGAACAAGGCGGATCGACCTGCTGGATATTCGCATTGGTAGTTAAATCAGTAAGTTTCTTCTGAGCCAACAGTTCGGGTACATCTC
The DNA here is from genome assembly GCA_000797535.1 of Trichuris suis. Classification (NCBI taxonomy): domain Eukaryota; kingdom Metazoa; phylum Nematoda; class Enoplea; order Trichinellida; family Trichuridae; genus Trichuris; species Trichuris suis. The sequence continues at coordinate 694,948 of KN538392.1, read as the reverse complement.
CGCATTCTAAATTATCATAATGCTTCTCCTCACACTGTGCTTCCTTTTCTAGCGTTTTGCTCTCGCAAGGTTGCCAGATTGGTTCAACCGTTGAAGCACTCATTGCCGCACCGATTTGACCGGCCGAACGTGAACTCGGAGAAGCAGAGTCGTAGAGACATCTGTTGCAGTTCCCAAAGTCTACCATCAACTGATCACTGCACACTGAACAGTCCATTCCGTTATAGAAGTTTGTCTGCTTTGTTCGGTGAACCGGCTTGAAGGTCTTTCGCTTAACGGCGTCATTCGTAGGCTTGAAAGACTGCGCGTCATTTATGGGGTGGTTATTATTCAATTGAGGCGTTGTAACGACAACAGGCCCTGTGTTGATTGGAAACTTTGGCTCAGTGAATTCAATATTCTCATTGTCGAATCCGTGTATAAGGTCGTAGAGATCATGTATGCTATCGGGGTCCTTTTCCGTAGGCTTTGCCTCGTCCAATGGAGAAGTTTCGCTGGTCTTTAAATCCTTCACAGCGCACAGTTGACGACACTTTCCTGAGCATCCTGTAATCGATGAAGACGACTCAGCATCGTTTGGAAGAGTGCTTGCCCACGGAGCAACCAGAACCACATCCATCATGCGTTCCCGTTTCGAGTCGCTTGCCAACTCCTTTGCCTGGCAGTTGCTTCCAGAAAATGCTGTTCCTTTCACCTTTTTCGTGCACGCTATCGGCTGTATCGCATTCGCTGTGGATGGGCATATAGTTTCGTGAGTTGATGGCAAGTTGCAAGGCTTCTCATGGTTAGCCTTCTTAACTAACATCACCTTTAAGCCATTGCTCTTTTTGTGCTTTTCATTGAACATGCGAATGATGCCTTCGACATTCAACGTCACTGAAAATCTTTTCGACCGCTTCCGATCAGCTCTGTTGTCTTTTGATGGGTCAACGCTAGGCGCACTTTGATCTGAGTCGAAGCAGGGTTCAACAGAAGCACGGCTTTTGCATTGACTTGCATGCGCTCTTCCATGGGTGGGCATGGAGCAGGGATACGACCTTGCTGAAACAGGGGAGCTGTGGCTTCTGTCATTAGTTGGACGCAGAATTTGTAAGTCAGTTCGTTTGCACCACACAGCAGGCATTTCATTGGGGCTCGATCGAACAGCAGGCTCCTTGTTGGCAATAGGTTTTTGCATACATTTTTTTAGGTAACCCTCCGTGAAGGAAACGGGTGAACTGCTCAAAGCGATCCTATTTTCAAGATGTTCAAAATCTTGATGATCAGTGATGGCCGCCACTTCCTCAGAGGCACTGCCGACCGACTGTAGATCCGTATCGATGTTCCTTTTAGCTTCAAAGTCTGAAAGACCGGAATTCCCTTTATCCTCACTTTCGAACATGCTTAAGTTGCCGTCCAGCCAACGCCTCGTAAAGTCCAAACGTTCCATGGTGAAACTGCGCCCATTTTGGGTGGTCAAACTTTTCGGAGTCGACGAGAAGCTCACACTAGAAGATTCATTGCCAAAAGTCTGCTTCAGTTCTGAAGCCGACCTGTGCGCGCCTCTTCGTTCATCCCACTGCTGGGAACGGTAAAGGTTCCACCTGAACTTGGCCTCGCTCGATGAAGGGCCACGTGTCACTGATCTGCGACCGGAAGCACACATCTGAAAGCGCAAGAGACTACAAGTCCAATTGCTTATTGAATTGCTTTGTGCATAAGACAATGTTCCATTTCTGTCGGTGCAGAATTTTAAAATATTAACATTAATAACGCTGAAAATGTAGCTTCTTATAACGGAAGCACAGTTCCTCATTACGTATATGGAAGCAACCCCGTTTTACAGTTATACGAGTACATGATGGGCAAAGCTTTCAACGGGGATCGCCTACTCCCAACACAGACGCTGAATACTGAACAAGATGAGTCTTGAAAGCCTCGTCCATCAAATACTCTTAGTTGTTTTAATAAACCAACAATAATAATAGTACAGTTTGATGATCCTTTACTGGGACACTTAGGGAAGGCATAAGACAGAGAAGCTCAGGTTTCGCAAAAGCAGACTTACCATCATGTGTCGCTTCTGCCTTAACGCTGCTGCGCGCAGAAGCTCGTCTACCCGTTTCGTCGCCTCTTCAAGTGACGTCCTCCGTGGTCGGCTGAGCAGGTTTGACGATGTTTGGGCCGAATCACTGTTCCGGCTGTTACCAATGACTGCAGCCATTTTTCTGGCCAAAAATTCCTCACTTGACAACGATGATAATGCCGACGACTTGAACGTGGATAGCGTATTCTTCGGAGGACAATCTAATGAAACACTTGCGGTTTCCTTCGGGCCTTTCTGCTTTCGTTCATTGGAATTCGATCCCTGCGATGATAATGCGCGGTCAGACTTCGATCCAAGAGACAACCTTCTATGAAGACTGACAGAAGATTCGGACTGATCGATGGGATGCAAAAATTGGTGCTCCAACTCTTCGCCCAACCGAAGTAAGTTAATCATTTCCGCGTCCGCAGACGACTCGGGCCTTTGAAGGGATTGATGCTTGTCGAAGGAACGCTGCCATCGCGGACTCGACTCGGTCGACGCTTTGGGCTTGAAGATATCGTCATCGACGAAATAGGTCTGCTTACAAGCGGCGCTCTTAATTTTTTCCACAATATCAAATATTCCGCTCACATTTTGCATGATATCTTGGCATGTCCGCTCAATTTGGTCTCTTATGGTTCCCCCATCGTCCGGCTGCATTTGAACGTGGTCGCATGCGGTTTCAACGCTTGCACTTCCACCAGTAGAAGCCGAAGGAAAGGTGCTTGCAAACTCGTGATTGACGGCTTCAGTAGTATCAGTAAAAAATTCCTTTGGATCCAAATTCTCGCGCGCATCTGCGAAATGCTTGGAATCGGTGGATTCCACGTCCTCATTTTCACTCCATTCACCGGTATTTGCAGCTGACACTGCCAACCCATCGCATGCTTTGGTGCACTCCTCCAAGGTGGCGATCATTTGTTCCGGGCAGTTTCCGCTCGGCAATGTTGGCTTGTTGGCCTTCGCTTCGTCCGCCGACGCATCTGGCGCCTGCATGGCTAGGAGATTAGCCTTTTCTTTTAAGGTAAAAGTTTCCGAATGGAATTCACTCTTTTTACTTTTCTCCATTATCAGTAGCTCGCAGGAGCTCTCAATGGACGGATTCCAAAAGTCACGAAACACGGAAGCGTCTTCCTCGTTGACTACGACGTTGTTTGCACGAACGCAGTGTATGACGGAATGGTAATTTTGGAATCCAATGGTTTGACATTTAGCTTTGCCAGTTTCCTCTTCCAGGGGTAGTTCCTCTTCTTCTTCTTCTTCTTCTCCTCCTTTCCGTTCCTCCAACACTGGAGAAGGCTGAGCGGGATCCCCTTCGGAAAGGTAAATGGCCCACTCTCTTCTCCTCTTCTTCCTCAGTGCAGTCTTTTTAGGCGGAGAAACTACAAGGCATGTTTGCATAAGCCGAACAGAAACTACCCGCATCTTCTCACACTCGAAGTAAACAATAAGAGTCGGATTACCCTAAGAGGGTTGCAACTATGTTTGCATGCTTTGAAGAGAACTATTTTTGCTACTGCGCTTAAGCTCAAGTGAAGCATGATCGACAGCTCGTCTCTACTGTGCGAAATGAGAGCTGAACACTAGCAGGCTTGCGGGCTAGCAGAAAATTTAAAAAAAGAACTTTATCAGAATTCGAACCGCCATTTGCATCGTCAAAAAGGTGAGCAATTTTGAATCATTATTAGACGAGCAGACTTGAGCACTCTGCAACGCGCAAGTCACTAAATGGGCAGTGGAGGCCCAAATTAAGCATATCATTAAGCGTCCATGACGGTAGCGTAATTCCATCTTCAAGAATCCTTGAATAATAATGGAAGGGTTTTTGTCAGATAAAAAAGATGTGTCATCAAAACAGGGACGGCATTGTCTTTCCGTCAGTCGTTGTTAGCTCTGAGGAAGCAAAAAGCTTGGACAATCTTCCTACCGCACTGTTTGTTGTGTGATAGCCCGTAGATATAGTAACTGGTTAGATTAGTGATTAGTCGACGCATTCTTAGAAAGCAAAGAGTGCCTTCATTCCAGCACATAGACTAACTGCAGATGGCGACGTGCACACTCAAAGTATTAACTCATTTTTCCACTCTGTAGCAGTTAACAGTTTAAACAAACTATAACAATGCACAGTTCACGAATCGATGGAAGCTCACCCAATATAAGTCATGCAAAAGTTCGATTATAGGCACAGCGTCTTTAAAAGAGGGACTATATAAATGCCGTTGAGTATTTACGCCAAGCTGGAAAAGCTGCTTTGGGGGACCTCGCAAATGGGGCGTCCTTACTCAAAAAGACTTGAGGAGCAATAAAAAAACGATATAGCATCGATCCATTAATTCACTGGGGCAATTGGACGAGTGCTGATCGGAAGATGCGGAACGCTTTCCCTCGCAAAGTGTGATACTTCCAAGTGGAAGTGAGAAGGAGAAAGGGTAAAACAGAAGTAGGTTAGGCGCTGAAAGTTGAAAAAAAGTAAAATTAAAAATCTAACCAAAACTCTTCGCAGCTGTCGCTAACGCCCAGCCGAACGGTGTTAGCACAAGTTCGACTGGTAGTTCGTGGCACACTCTCGTCATCTATACGTGCGCGGAGGAACATTTTTCGGAACCATCAAATTGCAAGACGCCCTTGAGCGCCCAGGCGAGAATTAAAAACAATTTAACCAGTAGGTGCGTAAAAGTTTCTTATCTTCCATTAAGCGACCGGCGAGACGAAAGCTGCCGCCTGAACAGCGCGGATAAAGTCTACAATGTTTTCCTTTTGCTTTCCCTTGTTTAGACGTACGCGAGTGGCTAAGCATGCATTTGAGCAAACTTGGAATTCTCTCCGCCATTTTTAAATTTCATCATCTCACGAGACGTTGAGACTTCAATGAGCTCACATTTATGAACTCAGCAAGCATCCATGCAGAAGCAACAAGATTTTTTTTAAAGTTTAAACGACTTCCTAATTAGGAAGCCGTCCTTAGCGACGTCATGTTGAGAAAAAAAGAGCAGCTGTTCACCTGCAGCGGCGAACGCTGCAGCAAGACGGCATCTCTCTTTCAAAAGATCGTTATATACTATTTACCACAACGCATTGCGATCGTTCGCAAAGAAAAGTTGACGTCCCATCAGCACGTCACGTCAAAGTCGGACTATAAATTTTCCTGAAACCATAAGCTCATAGGTAGTAGAGCTCACTCAGCCCATAGTATCTTCAAGCAACGCCATTGAAGAGTTTCGCTTGAGCGTTTCACGAAAACTTGTATAGTATAGCACTAGCACGCTCGCTCGTCCTGCGGCATATGCGTGATGTAAAAAAGGGAAGCGATTAAAATTGGGAAACTTTTTCAAAAAATACTAAAGAAACTAAAAGAGGACAAGAAACGTTGCGTCGAAGAAACTTAAGCGAGCGTAGCCACCTTTCAGCATGCCATAATTTCTCTCGAGAAATTTTAGCTGCCTTCAAGCAGCGGACAGCATTCAAAGCAGTCCTACGCCGTTATGCTAAATTAAGCCTGCTATAAGCAATTGCTATTTGGACGTTGGAAGCGCCAGTAGGACTTGAGCAAAGTGATGCACACGCATTCGAACGCAGTAGCCCAGACCAAATAAAGCATGCTGGCATGAGTTTATATGGCTCTTTACAAATGACTCCCTTGCGGGTAGCTTCTGCTGATCTTCGTAGGCGATTGCACTTATCCATTAACGATCTAGTCGCGTAGCTTTAAAGTCAATCGCTTATTTGCCTTTTCTTTCTGAATTCATTGGCACTTTCCTATTATGCAAGATGGAGATGGGCTCTGCGCGCTGGGAAAGGTCGTCCATCAGTCGACCAAGAAGTACGCCATAATACCGTACAAAAAGCTTCCAGACAGGAAATCGCAGACAGCCCAGACGTACGTGGGTGAGAAGAGGATGCAAATGAACTTGCTGCCTGTTCAGACTACTCAAGCCGGTTTAAATGCAAATAGAACATGCAAAGTACTGCTCAACATTTGACATAACAAAGGATGCAGCCAACAAAGGGCAAAAGGAAAAGTATAGTCTCTACGCCTCGAGCTTATTGACAAAATTTTTAAAGTTAAAAAAATCGAAACCAACTAAAATGGGACAGCGTACCTTCATCCGATTCTCCGGAGCTGCCGTCGAATAGTAGGTTGGCTTTTCTATTTCTCTTTTCAGTAGCTTTCAGACGACACCTCTTTCGGTTGGCCGACAGACGTTGCTTCCTTCTCTTGGAGGTCCTTTCTCGCGACTTTTGCACCTTATCCACAGAGGCGTTAGACGACGACGATGATGACTCGTCATAGCAGTCCGAATCAAAGTGACAAACACTGCTGCTGACCGCCGAAGCAACACTGTCCCCTTTTGGAGATTCGCATTTGCATGGAAGGTTGGCAGGCTTAGTTTGGTCGCACGAAGTCATCGTATCTCGACGCAACGAGACTCCACCGCTGTGGTTCGCCCAAAGGGAGGTGAGCGCAGAGTAATGGTCGTTCCAAGGATTGTTTAGCACCGGCGGGACAGCCGGAAGCTTCTGCCAGACGTGCTTTTCTTCTTCGCTTCCTTCGGCAGGTGGACAATTGGACTCGAGCGAACGAATGTCCAAAGGGTGGTGAGTCTTAAAGCACTGGGTTGACAACTGTGCTCTACGCGCACCTTTATCCAAACTGTAAGTATCGTTGGTTCCAGACGAGCAACCACTTGCCAATGGCAACGATTTGTATAAGTTATTGGGTCCGATGATTGAATAAGATGAAGAAACGAGCGCTGTCGTCGTCGTCGTCGCCGTCGTCGTTGAGCAATCCAAGTTGGACGAGTTGTGCAAACTTCTACTGCGCATCTCCGGTGGCGCCATCTGCGCGGTATTTACAACCCAGAGCGTATGATCCGATTTCAATGGCTCCGTGGCGAGACGGCGCATCGTTTTTGTTCGCTTGTGCGCAAAAAACTGCCCCTTGTGCAATTTATGAGGGTCAGTCATTGTTGTACGATCATGGGTGAAATCTCAGCGGGTCGCTGATGGGAAGGAAAGCTTTTCTTTTGCTTCCCAATGGCAAGCATCAATTGGCCCGTGGAACCTCTCCACGTTCAGGGATGCGAGCAAGAAAAATACGACACAACCAAGGTAAGATACTTGTGAACAAAACGACAGCTGACGTTGGCAGATGAAAGATCGATTTTTGGGTTGCCAACATGGTTGCTCATTCCTGAAGGGCCTTTCAATCATTCAAGAAGAGACGGCAAAGCAGCAATTACATGTTAAAATAAAAAGTTGGTGTTAGAAAACCAAAGACCACTTCTTGTTTTCAACGCCCTCCACCTATTGCGAAATAGACCGTGCGGTTGGCAACTGAAGCGGCGGCGGCGGCTGAAGGCGAGCGTAACCGAGAAACGTCACGTCCTTTGAACACCTTTTCACGGAAGCACGTCTCCTGGAAAAAAAATAAAATTGGCCACCGCGAATGGTGTTCAAACACCTACTCCTTAAGGTGAACCCAAGCATTATTAGCCCAGTGACACCGATGACGTCAATACAACCGGCCGATATGGAACAATTCACTCTTCGTTGCTGCTGTCCATTTTCTTGAATTGATAAAGCTCGCCACTCGCGAACGCCTCATTCTTAAAAATAGGCACCAGTATAAAGACGGCCATTGAAGCAAACTCTTCGGGAGCACAACTCCTTGCAATTGACAAAGCGGAGTGGCGCTGCTTCAGCGCGAGTTCTCCTCAATCGAAATTGATTCATCCCAATGAGCAATTGAATTATCGAAAAGCGACAAGAAAGAAAGTGGGATCACGCAAAAGAATTTTCATTGCAAAGCTTTCAAGGAATTCGCAGGTAATGCGCCAGCCGGTAGGAATGAGAGCTTAAAGGCGGATTAGCCCTAATTGCGCGTTGTCATGAGGACGCTCAATGGGGCAAAGATGATCTTGCGGAACGTCTGAAGATAAGACTTAGAATTACGTTCATCGCCCATCGTGAGACCATTAGCAACAGCCATCTGGCGCAGTATAGACGTTTACATTTTTTCAGAAAGGCCATTTGTACCGGCAAAATTCATCGTAGCCTTGGCGAACGGAAATTGAGAGAAAGTTTGCGCGCTCGACTTGAAAGAAAGCAGTACGTTCATTCTGCGCAAAGACTTAAAAACATTCCGACTCCTTAAAGACTCACTACGAGAGGATCCTCATTGACGAAATGCTTTTTGGGAGTTATACGCTGAGACGTTGACGTTGGATATTGTCTTTTACCAACTTGGTTATTTTTATTATGCGACACTTTTAAGAAGTTTGGATCACCGTCGACTTATCGCCATCTCTGAGAGCGTATGCATAAATCTAGCTACAGCAGGAAATTTCGTCCACATCTTTATCTAATGACAAGTCTCTTTCTTGTGCGTCATAAGCGATGAGCAAACAACAGAATCGTTGCCATTTAAGCAACTCCCTCCTTATAGAGAAAGGAGCAGCCTTATGAACGCTAAGGTGGTGAGCCGCTGCTCTCAGTGCTCGTCACTCGTCCGTACAATGTCAACATATGTCGCAGCTGTTTTTCAGGAGTTGCGCAACAAGAACGCAGCAGCATAGCAGGACTGCCGAAATCTCCATGGAATTCGTGACGATTCTGCTGCGAAGTAAAAGTTCAAAAGACCAACCAAGTCGGTAAGGAAAATTTTGACGTCTCCTTTTGATTACTGACGCTTTGCTTCCTTCGACCGGTGGAGATCGGATAGGCAGGAAAGGAATGAATATAAAGGGAGGGATCACGTACTGAGTAACAAACAACAGAATAAAGGAACGTAGCTTACCCACACACGTTGTTATGGTAAATTTTCAAGTGAACCAAACGAAGCATGCAGGATAGAGCATCGACACGAAGGTACCAGATTATAGGGATGTGAGAGTGAGATATGTTTGCTTGAGAGAACCACTTTCCTTTAGTTGAAATTATCGCGGGCGCGCCAGGCTGCATTGCCATTTGGTGGAAAACAGCCGCGTCCCGTCTCACCTAAGTTTCTAAGACTAACCCACTGTTGACTTAGCTCTGATCAATCTCAGCCTGTGGTGCTGCTAAGTGTTCGAAATGGCCAAACACCAGCAGTCGACGACTGAATTATCGTCCCACTGGCATGGGCTGAAACGTGAAAGTTCATAGTACCTTCAATGAGCTTTAGTAGTCAAAGTCGTTAGAAGAGAGACTCCTCAGCTTACTCAATAGGGCTTCGAGTGGAATGACGAAAAGCGGGACTTAAGCAGACTGTTAAAACACCTTAAAGAGAGTTGGAGTAAAACAAACGGAATCTTCAATTAATAATTATAACATTCATTTCGTTTTCTTAATGCTCATTGCTTCGCACTTAACTATCGATGGCCTGCCTTAGATTTTTCCTTAAGTGCTTCTTGGCCACAACCAACAGCAACCATGGAAACCATAAAGTATTCCGATAGATTTTATTGATAAGAATACCTACCGTTAGCCCATTGCAATACACCCGCCGCCGCCTATTTGAAAAGGGAAGAAAGAGAACATTACGAACTCAGCTTGAAGGTAGGAACGCTTACTTTCACTTAATTCGTTCTCTGTTAGTCGCGCTTTCGAAAGAATGATAGAAAGTTGTCAAAAGCTAAGGTTGCACAAAGTGAAAAAAGCTTTTGTTAAGAACCTCCTATTCAATGCGAACAATGAAACTCCAAAACACTAACGCTTCGTTAAACATAGCTCTACATTGAAGCATCGAGTTCGCTGGAACAGACTGCCCTATTGATGTTGCTGCTGAGCGAGTGCTGTAATGGAAAACGTACGAAATGAGCAAGATGAGTTACATTAACACTTTTTGCTCGTTTTGTAAGAATTGCAAGCAGCGAAGTAGTAGTAGTTGTTGTTGTCTGTCTCTTTGCTAGTGACTGGCACATGTCTAGAATGTGTATACGCGCAGTTTGCAGGAATGAATAATAATTAAAAGTCATAAAATTGCTACAAACATTCATTGCAATCGCAATAAATCTTAATAAGACGCATGCTTGAGGCTAATTGCATTCGTACTGCCAGCAGGCACATTAGCTACTGAACAAGCTTAGAATATTTAATCGGCTCATAGGTTGGATCAGTTTTGCTAAACATGCAATTTATTTAGCGTACGAAAAGTTGCTCGGCTGAAAACCTGAACGAAGAAGGATATTTTGGTTTCTGCTGATCCCTTTGCCTAAAAGCAAACTTTATTACGCCTACTCAATACGACAGAAGTTGCCTATCATATCGGTTAAACATGAATAAGAAATGGTTAAAAAGGTAGCTGCGTTACAAAGCTGGAAGAAAAGAGTTAATGAAAAAGTTACCACATGAAGTCGCATTGTACTGCCGTTGGCCTGTCGGTGAAAAAGATGACTGTCAGTTCTTGCGTCGTCTTTTAGTGGCAAACAAGCTAAAACATACTGTTCACAATTAATGCTCATGCAATGATATGATCACGGGACGCACTTGAGAAATCTGTGGACAATCGTGGATTCGAATGACAAAGACGATGAGCAATCCATAATAGCTATGCGTGAGACGGTTGGCAATGATGAGAGAACAAAGTTTTTTCGCAAAACCACGTGCGCTCCTGAACTATTTGTCTTTTTTGAAATCATAAGGGTACGCTGACAAAAGAAGTTATGAAGACAACGTGATTCCGTGACTTTCTTAGCTATTTCTGTCCCAAAAGAATAATCGTCCCAGTCTTACTGTAACAGAAGACAACGTTTTTGGCACACACCTACGACGCGGTTACGTCTATGATCTCACAGACTCTCTCTAAATGGCGCAAAAATGAGAAATAAAAACAAAAGGAAGGAAAAAACAGATTACTTACGCTTTGAACTCGCATATTGGACCTTACTGAACCTGCTTATATAAACCGCAAGTTTGAAGCATTCGTTTCGCCCTTTTCATTTAATCTGACAGAAATCCATTCAGGCGATAATATACAGTTTTGTGGGAACTGAAACTTTCAGTGATTGAAATTTAAGTCTCTTGCGTCGGCGCTTTCTTAATAACTAGTAGTCAGAGCGAAGAATTTTTTTCCTGGCGTTGATCTTAAACAAAGGATGTGACGTCATAAAGCGATAGGGGTTCTACAAAAATTGCAAAAGCCTTTGTAAAGCAGCGCTATTCATTGAGCAACGTGAAAAAGTCGCGTTACGAGCGTACCCATTGTATTTCGGCGGGAGTAAACATTGTTCTTCGGTTGCTTTTTTCAGTAACGCAAAATTCAGGGATTGTAAAGTTTATTAAGCATCTCGGAGACGTAAGGCTTAAGTCTTGCCACTCAAATCGTTTCTAAACGACTGAATGACAGAAAGTATCTGCCCGTACGGCTGTTTGGCTGTTTGTTCGTTGGCGTCCGTTTTTTGCAAGAGCGATAAGCCTGTAAAATTCTAGAGCAACAAAATTAATAGTTCAGCTTTAATAAAGCTACGGTGATACACCGTTAGCGCAGAACCCCATTTTACTTCAGCGCATTGGAAATCGACGAAATGCTTCAATACTTTGACATTTAATGTACTAGCGGAGCTTTATATTCTTTTATAATAGAGCTTGCACGCGTTTCACGGCTAGAGGAAATTTCATTCTTCGTAGTAGTAGAACGACAGGCCAGCGGGGAGCAAAGAAGAGCTGATTCGCTAAGCTAAACTTGGAAAACCACAGGACAAAAAATTTTACATAAAATCAGCAAACCGCTTTTTTGAAGTTGCTCTCTTTCACCATTTTCTATTAAACAATCTTTCTTTGTATATTTATGTGAACCTACACATCATATTACTGTATGTAAGTCGTACCTAATTTTAGTTGTCCTGCAATTTTCGCGGATTGTCGCACCTTCTTTGCGTTATACTTGAAATACGAAACTTTAATAAGATCATATTGCCTTAATTAGCATCAATCGGACTTGTGACCATGAATCTTTACCATCTTACGCTTCAAAAGCCGTCTGCCATTTATTGTGCCGTTGGCGGCAGTTTCAGCGGCATGAAGCAAACGGAGGTAGTTGTCGGCCATGGACACGTTCTTGAAGTTCTTCGAGTCGATGTGGCAACCGGCCGAATGGTGACGCTGATCAGCATCGAAGTATTTGGAATAATACGTTCCCTTATCAGTTTTCGACTTACCGGATCGACAAAGGGTATTGGCTTGTCATTTTGCCTAATTCTTTTCTTCACCATAGCGCCTATTTTCCACGATGTTTCGATTTGTAAGCAAATTGATTATTTTCAACGGAGTTAGCACCTGGTTTATTCGTCTGTTTACTACCCATGGCCATTTTTACACAGGGCATATGTATGTGCGCATCTCAGTTTTTAGCTAATGTTAAAATAAGAGTTTTTCGTTTATCTTTTAAGCATAGGTTATTGTAGTAGCTTATAGCTTTCTCTTCTTTCCTTATCAGCGATTCTTTGCACGATAAACTCCATTCGTTAAAGCTTTCATTCAGAAAGACGTCTTCAATGAAAAATCCTTTTCTTACAAAGACCGTAACCGTATGAATACCAGCGAAAAAGAAACTTTCGATTACTTTTATATTGTTTGAAACTGATTCTTTGTTTTCTCAATTTTTTACGTAGCGCAGAAGAGGCGTTACAATTTATCCTCTAACCGCTAAGCCCTTTAATGTTCAAATGTAAATTTAACGGATGCGCGCTAAGGCGTTGAAGAATTCCTTTGTTGTTTCCCTTTTTTAATTTCCAATTAACGGAGTAAACATTATAGTCTTTGCTATTTTTTTATTCAAGATTACGTCGTGGTTGGTTCGGATTCGGGCCGCATTTGCATTCTTGAATACGATGGCACCCGTAACGCGTTGATTCGGGTCCATCAAGAGACTTTCGGCAAAAGTGGATGCCGTCGTGTGGTACCTGGCCAGTATTTGAGCGTTGATCCAAGAGGCAGAGCAATAATGATCGGTTTGAAATAAAAGATATTCCTTGTTATAGGTAATAATCTTTCTCGGCAACTTTTAGGTGCTCCTGAAAAGCAAAAGCTCGTCTACATCATGAATCGCGATTCGAACGCCAGATTGACCATTAGTTCTCCTTTAGAAGCTCACAAGACGCAGTCAATATGCTTTGCTATGATTGGTATTGATGTTGGTTACGAAAACCCTTTGTTCGCTTGTTTGGAAGTTGATTATGAGGCAAACATAGTTTAGATGCGTAGTAGGCCAATGGTAATACAGCTACGCATTGCAGGAAGCCGATATGGACACAACTGGAGAGGCGGCATTGAAGGCAGTGCAGACTTTGACCTTTTACGAGCTCGATCTTGGCCTTAACCACGTTGTTCGAAAATACGCGGAGCCATTGGAACATTTCGGAAACCACTTAATCGCAGGTTAATCTTTGAATAGTTTCCTGCTAGCTATTCGAACATCCAAAGTTGTACCTCGAAATTTCATTTCTCATTTTGCATATGCCATGCTTTTTCTTGTGGACAGCGTAAGTTCTTAAAATATGCAAAAGTTTAAAACTGACACTGTTGTAGCTAGAGACGACTAGTCTGACCGTGTTTATCAATTTTGGGATGCCCATCTTGTTCGTGGGTCTTGTAATTGCCAGAAAAGTCCACATAGGCTACCAATTGTTATTATATCACAATTTTCAGCTATGCAGTTGGTCTATAAAAAGAAGGTTAGCATAAATGAGCTTACTTAGATTAACTACTGCTCGTTTCATATGCATAGTTAGATTTTATGGCAGGTGGGCGCCCTTTGGGTGAAATGTGACTATTTTCATTTCAGTTCCTGGTGGCGCGGACGGTCCGAGCGGTGTTCTTATTTGCTGCGAAAATTATATATTGTATAAAAATCTTGGCGAGCAGCAAGACGTTCAAATTTCGCTTCCACGCAGAAGGGTAAGGTCCCATAGCCTAAATGCGAAGCGCCCAGTTACATTGTAACTTATTTGAAGAGTGATGCTGAAGATCCTGAACGTACTGCTTTGGTAGTTTGCAGCGCTTCTCATAAGACAAAGGTGGGCTCAACGGATGTTTGATATGCGCCCAAGGTTTGTTATTGCCATTCCCTTTTAGAGTATGTTCTTCTTTCTGGTTCAAACTGAGCAAGGTGACGTGTTCAAGCTTACGCTGGAAACTGTTGAAGATATTGTAAGTTTCTTCCTCTCGCTTACTGCTCGTTCATTCGTTGCCTTTTTAAGGTTACCGAAATGAAGATAAAGTATTTCGACACACTTCCGGTGGCCAATTCGATGTGTTTGCTCAAAACGGGTTTTCTATTCATTGCAGCCGAATTTGGCAATCAGTAGCACTTGTTCTGTTGCGCGCCAAAGACATCTACAAAAGCTTGTATGTTTAAGCTATTTGTACCAGATTGCCCGGCTGGGCGACGACGAGGATGACGAAGAAATCGAGTTCTCATCATTGATGCCTTTGGAAGAGGGAGAGACTTTCTACTTTTCTCCGAGGGAGCTCAGAAATTTAATTGAAGTCCACGAAATACTGTCATTGGCGCCTATACTTTCTTGCGAAGTGGGCAACTTGCTATTGACTGATGCTTTTATGCAAATTTATTCTAGATAGCCGACTTGGCTTTCGAGGATACGCCACAAATATACGTTGCCTGCGGCCGTGGTCCCATATCTAGTATGAAGGTGCTGAGACATGGTCTCGAAGTGGTCGAAATGGCAATATCCGAATTGCCTGGCAATCCGAACGCTGTTTGGACAGTCAAAAAGCACGTTGACGACGAAAACGATGCATACATTGTTGTCTCCTTTGTCAATGCCACTTTGGTGTTGTCCATTGGTGATACGGTGGAAGAGGTGACGGATTCCGGCTTTCTGGGCACAACGTCAACGCTTTGTTGTACATTGTTGGGCGCTGATTCTTTGGTTCAAGTTTTTCCCGAAGGCATACGACACATTCAAGGCGATAGGCGCGTGAATGAATGGAAGGTGCCGGCCAGGCGGGTGATCTCCAACTGTACGGTGAATCGAAAACAAGTATTGATCGCTTTGAATGGAGGCGAAATAATTTATTTCGAAATGGACGAGGCAAGTTGGCATTCCTTGGCTTTAATGCCTAATGTTGTTATGCCGTTGCAGAGTGGGCAGCTGAATGAATTTACAGAACGTAAAGAGATGTCCTGCGAAGTGGTCAGTATGGCACTGGCCGAAGTGCCACCCGGAGAAGTGCGCTGCCGTTTTCTGGCTGTCGCTTTAACTGACCATAGTGTTCGTATAATATCGTTGGATCCTGTAGACTGTTTGGCTTCGTTATACATGCAAGCCCTTCCTGCTCTGGGAACATCCTTATGCATTGCAGCCTGCGAAGGCGAAGAGGCTTCTGGCTCTTTGTTCTTAAATGCCGGCTTGGAAGTAGGTTAAACTTTCTTTCAAACTTTCCCTTTAAGCTTTGATCATGCATTCTTGTTAAGTCAGAAATCTACGTTAATTGTTCGCTTGGTGTTTTAATATAACGTTAATCTACTCGAAATCATATTGACCGTTTTGTGGTCATGTAGGGATCGAAAACTTCGTAATGGAATTTACTTTGAAAAAAGTGCGAAGCCCTTAAAAATGCTACAAGAGTAGGATAGAAGTAAAATGATGAAAATTATTTTCAGAATGGAGTGCTGCTTCGTACAGTCCTTGACAACGTAACTGGAGAACTTCGCGACACGCGGACGCGCTATCTTGGTACGAGGCCGGTAAAGTTGTTCAAGGTGAAGCTGCAGGAGCAGACGGCGGTACGTAATATTTAAAACTTTGAATTTAAACGTTAATAATACCGCAGCTTTTGTAATATAATGATTTTCAGGTGTTAGCCATCTCCAGTCGTTCATGGCTGCTCTATCATTTTCAAAATCGTTATCATCTTACTCCGATAAGATACCTGCAGCTCGAGTCGGCGTCCAGCTTCTCGTCCGACCAATGTCCCGAAGGTTTCGTCGTCATCGCTGCCAACAGTCTACGGTGGGACTTGATTTCGACGGTGCCCGTGACGTGCAAGTGCATTTCGTTTAGAATTTTGATGATCGAAAAATTGGGCACCGTCTTCAACTATACATCCTATCAGCTTAATCGAACACCTCGAAAGTTTGTCGTGCACTCCGAAAGTTTAAACATTATGCTAATAGAAACAGATCACAATGCGTTTACCGATAAAATGTTGCAAGAAAAGAAGAAGGAAATGGAGCAGGTAAGAGTATCGTGTGTGTGGCATCGTTCGTTCGATTGTAGATTTAACTTCTTAAATTTTTTTGTACAGCCATTTTCCTTAACTTTTTGGTGTACAGTTCGCGAAATAGTGTTTACTAACATAGGCAGTCAATTTTCGGGGCGTATATAAGGAATGCACTTTCGCTGCGCGCCTGGGGGCATTGTTTAAGCGGTAGGATAAGTCAATGAAGTGAAGGTGTAAAGTTTTCTGAATTAGGTTTTCATACTGTCATTCGTTCGTGATCTGCAGGCAGTATTATAAAAAAGCGTGAGAACAAATACGCGCTATTAATTAGAAATAAGAAAAGCTGAAGTATAAACGGGTGAATTTATGCGAAGGAAGTTTTGGACATATTTTTTCAAATTTTCGTCCGTGAGAATATTGCGTTATTGGACGTCATAAAGCATTGCAAGAAAAGTTGATAAGCCTTAAGCATTTTGAACATTTAAAAGTTTCTGGCACTCGTTCGTACAAGCTTTCGTTGATTCGCTGTCAATGGCAAATGAAAATGAGGTTAGGCGTACTGTATTCATTTGAATGGAACCGAAACTTTGAACTACATGAGTTGAACTTAAATGATTGCAGTTGCGTTTGGGCAAATGCATGCTTGAGCTTCATTTTGCTGTCGAGCCATTAACGCCTCGTCCCGAGAAGGTACATTCAAAGCATTTTGCTTTCTTTCACAAAGGAATAAAATGGCAGAAGCAAAGTTCATTTTTTTGTAAATGTCTTGCTAGAAATCAGTGATACTTATTTTCATCAAGATTATTAATTGGACACTAACTATTTATTAATATATAGGCCTTGTCGGTTTCTCGCCCCACCGTCATACTGTAGCTTTGCTAGTCATCCTGTTCTGCCCTTCCCTAAGCCTAAGCCGGAACGTAAGGCTTATATTTTGGTTCAGGTTTAGGTATAGGCAGAAGGGGCTAGCCGGCACGCTCGCTAGCAAGGGCAGAACAGGATGGCCGCGTGTTCAACGGATAGGAAGCTGCATTTCTCGGACGGTGCGGCGCATAACCGATAAGACGCTAATATGTTAGTGATTTATTTCTTTTTTAGTTTCTGCGTAGTATTCCGCTAGAACAGTTGAGATAACTTGTTCTGCTACTTAGTTTAGTGATTTGTGTGTTTTAAACGGGTGTTTGCGCCTTTCTGGCGCCCTTTCTCCTCCAGACGAGATGCATTTTCAGAAGTGCTGCTTTGTTATGCTCTTTGCTCACGTTGCTCTTATTAAGATTTTTAACGTTGTAGGCCATCGTAGCTCTTGGTCAGGAGGACAGCACGCTTGACGTTGAATTGTTCAGGCAATTGTGTCAGAAGGAGCTGCCGCCGGAGAAGTTCGGATCGCCTCGAGCCGGATCCGGCATGTGGGCATCCGCAGTTCGTATTATGTCTCCAGTGGACGGCCGAACGCTTCAGTTGATTCCTTTCGAACAAAATGAAGCTGCTTTAAGGTACATTGCCATTGTCGGCTGTGTTGCAACGCTACTTTGTTCAGTTTGGCAATTGTTCAATTCGCATCGCAGCCTGAAAATCACTTCCTGCTCGTCGGTATTGCTATAAATCCTCAGTTGAGGCCGCGAAAAGTTCAAGGCGGTTGCATATACACGTTTTTAATATCATCAGCCGGAGATTCGCTCGAGTTTGTGCATAAAACTATGGTGGAGGAGGTTAGTAACTTTTTAGCTTAAACCGTTTTTTAAAAATAATTTGCTCCTTATTTAGGCTGTTACCTCGATTAGTAGTTTCCGTGGTCGCATTTTAGTTGGGGTTGGAAAGGCTTTGCGACTATACGAATTTGGCAAAAAGAAGTTGTTAAGGAAATGCGAAAATCGGGTAACTCAGCTGAGCTAATCTAGTGTCGGTTAGAAGTTGTTTTTTTCTCTTAGCATATTCCATATATGATCACCAACATACTGTCCATGGGAAGCCGTATCTACGTTTGCGACGTTCAGGAATCCGTGCTCTTCTTCCGTTACAAAACACCAGAAAATCAACTCATCTTATTTGCGGATGACACGTTTCAGCGGTTTTGCACCTGTTTTTGCTTACTTGATTTCGATACCGTTGCCGTGGGCGACAAGTTTGGAAATTTGGCCATTGTAAGTTGACATTGTTTAGCCACTGTTATTAATCTCCATTTATGGTAATTTGCAGCTGCGTTTGCCAGCTGGCACGGTCGATGATGTTCAGGAAGATCCAACGGGAATTCGCGCCCTTTGGGACAAAGGCGTTCTGAATGGAGCTTCGCAGAAGGTAGGTTTCGTGGACTATCATTTCTTTCCCCAAAGATTCACCTACTCTTCAGTGCGAGCTTATTGCGTTCTTTTTCGTTGGTGAATGCATCACTTCCCTGCAAAAGACGACGCTGATAACCGGCAGTTCTGACATACTAATTTATGCGACTATCAGCGGTACGATAGGCGCTTTGGCGCCCTTCTCATCGCAAGATGTAAGGATGGTTTTGTCCTTTTTGCTTGTAGACTATTATATGGTATCTTTTGTTTAGGACTTTGAGCTGTTCACCCATTTGGAGATGCATATGCGTTCCCATTTCCCGCCCCTTTGCGGTCGTGACCATCTCAGCTATCGGTCCTTTTACGGGCCCGTTAAGGTAGACCGTTTTCAGTTGTGCAGCGAAATGCGTAGCGTGTTTTTTCCTTTTTAAAGGCTGTTGTCGATGGCGATCTTTGCGAACAATTTTCCCTTCTTGAAAATTACAAGCAAAAAGAGATTGCGGAAGATTTGGATCGCACTCCAACTGAGGTATCCAATTGTCTTCACATTCCACTTCGCTTTGACTTCATCATTTACTTTGATAGGTCTCTAAAAAGCTGGAAGATATTAGAACACGATACGCTTTTTGATATGCTTATTCGCTGTGGTCGACAAACATTAATGTTACTTACTTCTTTTTTTTCAAAGACGCACGTCGCCTGATCGAAAGTTTATATATAGTACTGCACTGTTATTGGTAAATTGTTATTGTCATAATCAACCGAATGAATAATATCTTGCTTGTCATTAACTCAGTACGGTGAAGCTGTCACTTAGCTTAACTGGACAGAATCAATTTTCAGAGATTGTCGCGTTGTTTGCAAAGTGATAGACAATGTGTTGCGCCTGGAAAATGTAAAGTCCATCCATTACAACGTCTAAGATGAAATTAGCATAGTTTACTTTGCGCGTAGCGGAAACTGCAAAGCAAGAAAACAGTGTATTTTAATTATTTTTATTAATAAGGATGTGTCGGTGACATATTGTTGTTGAGCTTTCTGCTTTTTGCCTAAAGTCAATTCCTTAATTGAAATAGTCACTTTAGATCGCCAGTTTAAATGGTATGACTATGTTGTAAAGTGCGAAATGAAGCAGAGGATCTACAAAACAATGCTTATTACAAATTTCTTAATGATGGTAAAGATAGTTCAGTTTTAAAGTAAACCTTTAATAAGAATACATTTTTGGCATTGATAGGCTTATAGCTACAAGGTTTAAGTGATCCATCGATTCTTTGCTGTACTGTAATCTGAATTTCACCTTTACTATTGTTTGCGTCTACACTTTTCGTCTTTGTTTTTATTTGTGATCTTTTTATTTTTGTATTTTCTTTTAACCGTCGTGTTTTGATTTTCTTCACTCTTCATATATATATATATATATATATGACAAACTGGCAATGTATTAAATCGAGTCTTTTCACCTATGCCCATCCAAGCCTACAGTGGCGACACCTACAGGATAAAGTGGGTTGTTTTTCTCGCTGCTTTGCCGGCTGTACTTTCCTTATATTTGTGGCTTAGGCTTAGGCTAAGGCGGGACAGGATAGCCGACAAGGATGCAAGGAACATTAGGCGCTTTGGTCGTGGAACCTTGTCGGCTATTGTGTTCTGCTCTAGCCTAAGCCTAAGCCAAAATATACGGACACAACGTAGCGAGAAGACTTCACACTTTGCCCCGCAATTTTCGTTACCGTAGATTTGTGGGGGCGTGGGTGACAAGACCTTAAAGGTCTCCACTGCCGAGGTGCAATTCACACTTTGCCTAAATATTATTTTGCATTCTACATAACGCCTAGGCAAAGCATGCAGCATTTTAGGGTAATACAGGCATTTCATACTTTGCCTAAAAACGTCAGGCGTTCTATAGAATGCCGGCATTTCCTACATTGCCTGTAACATGCATACTTCGAAGGAAGAGGATGTCTGGCATCTGATAATGCAGTGAATGTCATTTGCTGTCGAAAAATGCCCGCATATGCCGAGAGTGCTTTTAGCACTCACGTTTGTAATAAGAATAAGCAACAGACCAAAGTTGGCTCTTTTTTGGGAAAGAATGATTAAACCACGAGAACTGGCTATTAAATGTATTGGCTTTGCGTGATACTGCATGAATGACTGTACCGTGCTTTGATTATGCGTAGCATTCTCCAGGAAAAGCTGTATAAGGAAGTAAAGCACATGTATGTATTGGTACAGTAAGCCTAGCGTCTTACGTTTACTACGTTCCTATGTTGGCCAGTTTTGTTACAGTCCCTTTTGTGGTCAACTTACAGTGGTTCTACTGCATATGTACGTATATACTGAATATTCTGTTTATACATATGTATGCAGCAGAACCACTGTAATTTGACCACACAACGTCTTTGGCGACTACGTGTGTATAGAGTCTTACAACGCTAATGACAGGACCTGAACGTCCTGAAAGCTCCGTTTCCTTCCCCTTTTTTCTCTGACCATTTATTTGCAAAACGTACTCGCTCTGATGAAAACCTGCGCGCCCTTTACCAGAAATCTGATTTTCATCAAATCGATGGTTATCATCATCATTAAATCGATCGCTCCGTTATCAACGATAACAACTCGCAAGTTGTTATCGTTGATAACGGAGCGCGAGGAAGCTCCGAAAGCTCTGATGATCATCCGGTTTCCGTGTAAGTTAAAATAAACGGTTTTGATCTTTCTGTAACCATCGATTTAATGAAATTTCAAAACACCGTTAATAAATGTTTCATTTTTGATTAAATCCGATCTTCAAACTTATGCAAATTAGCATTCATATTGTAGTTGTTAGTGCAGCAGTGGCATTGAACTTGTGTTTGCTGCAGCCAATCATTTTGAAATTGACAGTTGTTGGCGGTCATAGTTCTTCGCATTTATGCAATACGAAAGGTGGCAACTTCTCCAGATTTCATTTCAGAATGCTTTCAGCGGATTGTGCGGCGAAGAAAAGTTTCATTTGCTCATTTGAATGTATGTCCTTTTCAAGGACATCTGATAGCGCAGCGGCATCTTGTTTCGCTGCCTTTATTTATCCAATGTTCTGCTATTTCTACTGCTGACATTTGCGGCTCTATGTATGCATTGTTCGCATGCTTCAAGTGTTTGCTCTTTACTGACCATTCTATTTCATCAAATTAGTTTACGCGTGTTGTAAGGCTAACTAGCTGTTATAACAATAGTCTCTGTAGTACACTTTTCACTTCATCTTATCATTAGGTGCATCAGTGAGATTTATTATGGCCTACAAGCAATGTTTAGTGCACATTGATGTTAGTTTAATTTTTCTAAAAATTAAATGCATTTTCTAGGCAGTTATTGACGGTTTGCATACATGGAGAATAATTCTTTTCTTTTGCACTTTTAGCAAAGATATTCAATGTGCTGTATGTTTAATGCGCTGGTAAGTTAATGTACATGCAATACAGATAGCCTTCAATGAATCTATCGCATTGCCAGTAGAGTGAATTGTAGCCTGCATCCTTTGGCCAGCGATTGTCCGTGGGTCGACAAAACATGCGGCACATACTATTGCCCATGAAGGCGCCATATCGTTCGCAGCAGTCGGTAACATCCTGACCACCAGAGGCGCATATCAATACCTGTCGTAAGTATTTTCTTTTGCAGCCTTGCTTTCGCGCTTCCTTTACCTAAACGCGAACGTACTTTGTAACTACAGTATAACAGGGAAAAGCAGGTACTTCTTTATAAGTTGTGTCGTAATTGCAAAGACAAGTGCACTCTGAAGGCATGTCCATATTGGTACAACATTCGTAGAACACTTGGTTCGCACGTTCCTTGGATATTTGCGGCACCGTTTTTATCAGAGGGCTTCCGTACCAGATCTCCTCCTTAAATGCAATGATAGAATGTAATCTACCGCTTCCTCTTTTCCAATGAAAGGAAAAACTTAAGATAAGCGTTTGATCATACCTGAGATAGGCAGTTCGTGCAGTATTCTTTGCAGTTGAATGCAACGACAGGATCTCGGCAATAGGCACATTTCAAGAATGGGCATAGAACGAACTGTCCATAACAGCGTGACGCATATAGTGTTAAACAAGACAGGAATAGTAGGAGTTTCATTGTGTTCAGGTAGTAGGATGGAAGCAACTTCTCAATACAATAAAGCAGCGGACCTACTAAGTGTTCAAAACTGACTGACGTCCTTTCATAGCGGCTATGACAAACGATAACTTTGCCAAACAAGGTTGACGGCCGGCCCATTTTTAATACTTCTGATGGCAATGTAGGTGCGCAATTTAAAAATTGGGTCAACGATGAATTTGCCATCTTAAAATTTTTACTGATTCGCCGTCGCTGGCAAAGTTGTGCAACGCTAAAAGGACAGCAGACTAAGCACCGGTGAAGCCCAGAATAGGGAAACGCCTTCTACGATTGCCATTGGATAACTACTTTTAAAATTCTGCTTCAGCCTTTACAATCTGCTACGTTGTTTATTTCTGCGGCGTTTGTTGCCTTCTGTATTGTATTCCTTCTTTGCTGCTTCGCAGGATCATTTCATGACTGTTCTAAGGGGCGGGAACGAAGATGTGAACCAAAAATTCTCCGTGGTGAACACTATTGATTGTAGTTTTTTAAAATTTACTTTTCGTCGACGTGTCTCTATACTTAAGCGTTGTACTTGTTGCAAGTTTATTCAAGTAGGTATGGGCTATGTTCGTTCAAGCTGTTATTATTACGAATGAAGAACTAAGGCGTACAGCAAGGCAAGCCGCATCGTAGTATAAAGTATGCATCGTGTTTCATGCGGTAAACAAAGAGAATGTCAGTGCGCATCCGGTTTAACCTTTCACAAACTTGCCTGCTTTCGTTTCTGCTCATGCGGGACAGTTTGAGCATGCGTTGGAGCAGCAAGGTTTTGCATTAAGCCCATATGTGTTCCTGCGAACTTCTTTGTCAAGTGCCTTTGATGGACGAAAAAACACGGCGATTAGTCGCAGTGGTATGCGAATGTACTTTTAAGGAAAAAGGAGTGTCTAAATTTCTACGATAGCAAGAAGAGATGGCGCTCGTGCGGTTGGCACAACTTTCCTGGTGGTCCAACATTGATCAAGGAAAAAATGGTACGCTTCAATTTAGAAATACCAGCAGGGATCAGGGCAAGTTTGGATATAAGTTTCAAGGGTGCCGTTAGCTGCGTACATCAGGCTTGTGTAAACGGTCAGCTTGTTCAAAATGGGTTTCGAAGATAGAACCGTGTACAAACCGGCAAAGTCAACATAGTAGGATCCTAGTTTTTCCATGCACAATTTTCCCGGAGTTCTGCGATCATCCAAAGGTGACGGGGTCACCCATGGGTCGTAGTTTGTTTGTAGCAAATACCAATTTTGAGTGGAGGATGATTCCAGTGACCTAATGTCCAATGTCCTTTCTCTGGAACGTGTGATCACGGCCCCTTTTCCTGAAAACATTCTTACTTTCCATATTTGGTTCAACTAAACGACGGCGGCAAGTGGAAACTGAGTCTCATGAACTCACTTCCGTCGCATGCTTATTAATAAATTTAAATATTCACCAAGCAACAGCGAGTAACTAGAAAATGCTCGCATTCTTCCTTCTGCCCCCTTCAGTTGCTTGAATATTACGTAACAAATATTACATGTGCTTACCAGCGTCGCACCCGCTAACTATAAAGTATACGGGTGCCATAAGTCGGACTACGGAGAGGCTGAAAATGGCTTCGTCGTAGCTGCCAGCTTTGGTCAGCACCTCGCGAGCCATCCAGGTTACCCATTTGCTTTTTTCCAAATTTAGCAGCCATTTGAGCAGCCCTTCAAAACCGCTGTTTGCGTCAAAGCGTTCGTTGATTGTCAGCGAGAATGCCTTTGGCTTAACACCCGTCAACACTCCAATGAATCCCGCAAAACCGGCTGACTTGAACACCGTCTTTTCGTTGTACTTCCACTCAATGTTTATGACCATTTTTCGTAGTATCTCCGTGACGGTCCATTGATGCTGCTTGAAATCCCAACCTGGAGGATATTCGCATGCAAGGCGTAATCATCACACTGGGGTTAAAATCCTACCGAGAAGAAAGCCAAAATCTAAATTTCTCGCGGCGTATACGTCTCCGTTGTCATTCTCGGCAACCACCGATGTGCAGACAGTAAACAGCTCATAAAAGATGTTATACAAAACAACCTCGCCTAAAGGCACTTCCGTCGCGTTCGCTATGCTCCTAATCTCTTCTCCGTATGGGTAGGGCAGCTTATCCGCCCACACAGCCAAGTAATTGTCGACAAAATCCGTTATCTTTCCATGCATTATGGGTTGGGTTACATTCTTGATCGCCTTAAGGAAGTGGTATGTAAATCTCTGTAAGATTGAACATCCATATATGTGTCCTACTCACCTGAGTTAACTTGGCAATTTGTATCTTGTAAGATGAAGCGATGGAAAGCCAACGTTGCGACGGTGGTAAATCCAACTGAACAACATGCCAGGCAACTTTAGCTTTCTCGGCGGGCGGATAAATGGAACCTTCGCCTACTAGGCACTTTCCTGTATACGGTGGGACGAGAGTTGTGGCTGACAGTCGGTTGGCTGCCAGCAAACCTATTAATGCTGTCCAAAATAGCGTCCAGCCCATATCCCCCACCTTTGCCTTCGCTTTCAGCAGAGGTGTTCTGCAAAGTGCAAGTTGGCAAAGTTATTTGAAGTCTAGCGCATAACGCGCGCGTCTAGCCGTAAGGACGACAGTTGCCTTGACGAGCGTAGACACCCTTCGCACCGATCAATCAGACTGCATGGGAGACCACAGGCCGTATATTGATTCGATTCGACAGCGTAGCGAAAAAGTGTTAAAATTAACATGCTGCCTCAGCGGCTTGCAAGCGAGGAAGGGATAAAAAGCTCCAAGGATCCATTTTCAAGTTGGAGCAACTGGAAAGTTCATAAACAGATACCAACGGCACCCTGCAGCGCCTGCGCGATGCGTCAACAGGCTAAAATGTCGTGCACCTTAGAAGCTCGTGATTTTCTCCCGTATGCGAACAGCGAAATTCATGATGCGAAGAAGTTGAACAATTTCGCAGCGAGGCACGTGAGCTAACATTAAAGTAAACATCCCCCAAAAGGCAATTAAAATACCTCAGCGTGCCTGCAATGCTGACAAAGTGAAGCAGCGGATGGAATTCACAAAGTGTTGTCACATGCAGACTCCTGAGCGGACCTATACGACAGGCGCGAAGTTGCGTTAACTGAGCTATGCAAAGCTGACCTTGGCAGATATTTCCAAAATTGGTCATGCGTCACGTGTTTGCACGATGGCCTTGTTATCCGATCGACTAAGGGCTATTGGCCTCCTCCTGACGTTGACCATAATCAGTTGACCCTACTTGAGTCAATAGAAGGGGATGCTTTTCCTTGTTAAAGCGCGTCGTCAAGAAAACTTGTTTTCGTGACGCCTTCCTAACGCAAAACGTTTTGCATACTCTTACGTCAGAGACGAATGCGATAAAAAACTGGAACTTCATTCTGCTTAGCAATCTTCCTCACGGCTACCTCCGACTAAGCGAAAGGTGGATGATAAGAATTTAGCGGACGTCCTCAAGTGACGCAGATATTGCTTACGCCGTAGGAACATCGTCACTTTACATTGAGACTGATGACGTCATCCAGTTCAAAATAACACACGTCAATTGCTAAGCGGATGACTGAGAAAGGATTCGGTGAAGTCACGTTAGCTCGCGTCGATAAGAGGTAGTATGTAACTTATTTTTTATTACCCCCAATAAGTTCATTTACATCCACAGTTTTTTTCGCGGGAAGATGTAATTTGCATACAGGTGAAGCTTTACGGAACCGTTTACAGCAGCGCCACCTTCATACTGCTACTTTGAAGAAATCGCGCTAAGGACTAAGATGGAAGTTGTACAGCCTTTCCAGGAACGTAACCCTGCGCTATCATAAAGCTCCAATACATTCGATGTAATACCAGTTTTATTGAGAAAGAAGTACTAATAGTGCGTGTAATGTAATCTAAGTGCTTAGTCGCCTTAGTGGGATGAAGTTGGCAAGTCAAATCCCGTCGTTGGAACATGGGCAAGCCACATTTCTAACTGGCAAACAAAGGGTACAACAGTAGGCGGAAATATGAATAGGCAATACAAGTATGGTTCTTCCTTGTTTTAAGAAAAATCAAAACTGACATAGCGTAAGGACTCTGCAAAACCCATGTGTTAACTGTGAAATGCCAGCCACGAAGAAGCAACGGACGTTCAGTAGAGCAAAGCTCTACCCGTTGCCTGCACGTAGTCGTCGTAAAAGTATCTTGGATAAAAGAGGTTCTGTCGAAGGGCCCAACTGCCTGGACTGTCATTGAAGAAAAAGTTTGCATCGGAATCTTGTCTGGGCGAAAAGTCTTCATTTTCATTCATGAACTTCTCCAATTGAAATTCCAACGACTGAGCTCTGAACGACAGAGTTTTCGTCGCCTCCATTACCATCTCGTATACGTTGTTCAATCTGTTGCCAACAATAATGTGACCCTGCAGCATGACATGCCGTCAAAGAAACCAACTATTAGGCAAACTATTCGCGTACCAATTTCGCGTCAAGCTTTGCGTCGAGTCTCGATTGCCCTATAAGGTTGACCACCCACTTTTCCGCATCCTCCTCTGTCATACTGAGCTTCTCAGCAAGTGAACTGGAAGAGAAAGAAAGATTTCTTTTCAAATCTGCAATTCAAATTAGTTCAACTTTTACCTGACGGAAACGCATCTATTTATTCGACAATAAATTTCGAACGTCAACATTCGAGCAGAGTCGATGAATTCGCCTAAGCAGTTGACCAAGAAGAAGTCCTTCTTTACCACCTGTTTTGAAGGCATAGAAGGCGAACGCTGCGACCTGCAATAAAACATGCTTACCTCCTCGCATTCGCGTAGTTTGCTTTGGGCAAGGTCGAAATCGTAGCGGATGTAAAGACACTCGATGAATTCCGTAATAGGATCTCGATATTGATGAGCCTCCTGAAGGCGGCTACGGCTTACCAGCAGTGCATGTATAGCAATAGGGACTCACCAATTCAATCACTCTGACCAAATCGCGCATACACTGTCTCCTACGGCGGTTCAGTATAACGGCGCCGGCAAGGTAGCGCAACACGTAGGGGCAAAGCATCTGAATTGGATTCAAGTACCTGCAAACTCAGTTGCTAAATTTAAATTTTACCGTAGTCTCGCCGACTTACGCGTTGTTTGACAGGAACATTTCCACTATGTCGTCGCAACCGTTTGGCTGATTGAAGTAGACGAACAAACTCCAATTTATAAAATAGGCTCTCTGCTGCAGCAGCTCCAAGTCGTTGTCGAACGGCTGAAAAGGAGGCGAACCTACTATGAAGAAAATTGTTTTGAACGCACGTTGTTGTCTATGTAGGCTTTCAGCTTCATAAGGTCGTCGCGAGCTTTAGGCCATTCTTGGTTAAGGATGCTGCACGCCAGATTACCCCAAAGAGCATGCACATAGTTGGGATGATGATGCGGTACCTGCAACTAACGGTTATAAAGCAACCATAGTCAGCTAACCAATGGTACATACCAAAGCTCGGTAAAAGTTCAAATCTACACCAGCGGCTTTGTAATTTCCAATGTCAAAGGAGAACTTTGCGTGCCGGTACAGACGATCCAGCATTGATGGATGGAACTGAAAATATGCAAATGAAAAATGGCAAGGCAAAAGCTGAAAATACCAGCTTACTTGAAATTCGTATATCAAGATGTCCATTAACTGGGAACTGTCTCTGCTTCTAAACAATATTCAGTGTCAGTGACTTGAGCGACCCCTTTTGCCAACATTATATAGTGGTCAAAGGGCAGGACATAAATTATATAAGCCCACTTTTACCACGCATCAAACGAAGAGGCATCGGCGGGAATAAGGTGTACTGCTCCTGAGCATCACCTCAGCGCATTACGGTGCTACCTTCATTTCGAATAGAAAGTTTCACATTTTGCTATGCATGTTACCTTTGCAGTTCTTGACTAGAAGGCGGATATTAAATTGGCCGCTTGGACTGCTGATATGCGAAAAGAACCTATCCCCTACCGAAATAACTCCTAACAAAACCAATCAAGCAAGATAACCAGAAACAACGAAATAACATGCTGTTCTACCTCATCTCAACCTTGTTGTTACAGGAGCAGAACCAGGTAGGTTTCCATCTGGCTAACGAACTACTACACCATCCTATTCTGACGGTGACACGCTGAAACCCCTTTTCATACTGACTGGTACGGTAAAAACCGTTTACTGTACCAATCATTATGAATTTTGAAGCCGTTAAAAAACGTTACAAGTCCCCGGAAGCCTATTGACTTCAGGGGTGCAAACGCCGAGTTCTTAAACCGTCTTAGGGCTCATATTCCGTATAAGCACTTGCACCGCGCGCTTCACGTTCCATCGTTTGAAGTACAGCCTACCCTTACTTTCCGCGGAGGCCAATTTGTACTACTACACGCAGACGATCGTAAAAGATGCTCAGGTTAATTTTGGGTTGAAACAAGACAATCCAAACAAGTTAGCTTTGCAAGAAGGTGGACAAAGAACGCGAGAAGCATTTCGCTTCGTCAGTATTACTCTCCAATCAATAGTGTTATTTTAGGCAAATAAGCGAAGCTAAACCTCGTAAAACGATACGCCCAAACGCCCTAGCGGATATGGGAGAAAGTAGGCAATTCGCAACGTACTCAGGGCCATTGATGAGGTCTTGCACCCTGTCGTCGTCGAGGATACTCGAAATATCCGTCATTCCAAGATTTATGGCGTCGTGTTCATCCATCACTTCTTGCCGCATATCAGTGTACTGACGTGGTATCTCATCATCGTACAGCTGGACGTATATTTCCGCTAAGTAATCCAGCATTTTTGTCTTGTGCAGAAGCGCAAATTTGGCTTCCAAAACTTCCTTTCGATCATACACCTAAATTGAACGCATTTGGAGTGAAAGAAAGTGAGTACAAAAGGGGCGTTTACATTGTGTTCCGCTAGAAACTCGAACAGCGGAAACACCAGTTGAAGGTCCAGAAATTCTATCATGTCCCACGTCAAGTCGTATTTCGCCATCCCGAAGAAGCAGAATGATGATCGACGGTAAACAAAGCCAAATTCAACAAAATCTCTAACACCGGAGACTTTTGAGCCAAACCGCAGTCAACAAAAACCACCTTACGACCAAAAGGGTGACTGTGACGAATTAACAATGCGCACGCTCATGAGGCATACTGTGCGGCAACCTGCGCTTGGAAAAGGAGCTCCTGTCCAGACTAGCGATTTGAAGAAAACGTATTTCGATTCTTTCGCTTGCCAAAAGTTTGATCGACGTTATAGGGCACGCACTCGTTTGGTTTGTTTCATCTGCTTTGTTTACAGGGTAACCTTTACAGTCATAACTAATGAACATTTTTTATCAACATTACAGGTTTCGTACTAATTTGACCTTAAAGCATGAACGAGAATGGTAACTTTACGACTTTGTTCGTCGCACTGGCATCTTTTCGGTTGATTATCGATGTTCATGTTCAATGTTACCGTATGCAGTGGTTTTATAAAGTTTCCTTAGATTTCATACACTGTTTTAGTTTATCCAGCTAAACAAAATTGAAAGCTTGCCTCTCACCTGCTCTACCGTCTAAGAAATGCAGGCTCCTTTCTGGCAAGCATGCCGACCATCCTGTTCTGCCCTTACCTAAACCTAAGCCAAAATGTACTCCTTATGTTTAAGGTTAGGCTTACGTAAGGGCAGAACAGGACGGCCGACGAACATACAGTATTACGACGTGGCGGCTAAGGCACACAAGTTTCCGAAATTAAATGACCGATGATTTCTACCATTTAATCTTAAGTTAGTACGTGCCTTTATTTGTTATTGTTATACCTGTTTATAGTAGTCTCAAGATCGCTGTACGTTTAATAATTCAGTAGAAGATCTGTTAAGATATTTTGCTGGCAACGAATCAGGCACTTTGCGATCAGGAATAATCGTGCCGCAGTAATCCGGTTTTCTAATAGTCTTCATTTGCATGAAGACTTATCAGGCTAACTGGGCCGCTCATGTTCACCGTCAGTTCAGCAGTTTGGTCGACGATAACGCCGGCATCGTGCTAAGTATGTCGAAAATATGGACGGGCGTTCACGTATGTATTTGAGCATTGTCGGCATACATGAAGTATCTGCATTGTTGGTAAGCATTTAAGAATCGTCTGTCTTTGATTAACATTTTACTGTTCTATTCGAACAAATAATATGATGTTCAAAAGTAGTAATTCTATTAATAGTAAAGGCAGAAGAGACGTTCGAGCTTTTAAGGGCAGTTGTGCCATCGTGTGGCGTTTGATCAAAGTTTCCATGCTTTGCGCATCATCAAGTCGAAGTAGACGTCGCTATCTATGCTAGCGCTAACTCCGGCGTAGTAATCCAAAAATTCTTCTTTCGTCACCTGTAAACAGTTTAAGTTAGCAGCTTCGTATTAGCATAGACTTCTTGAATACAATGCCATTAACGTGATTGCCAATTTCAAACGTTTTTAAGAACTCGTTGAAAATGTCTTCCTCCGTTGCTTCACCAGTAACGTACTTTGGGTGCCCAAGAACGCTATATACGCCCTTCATGTCGCTCGCTGTTATAACTCCGCTTCCATTTTTATCCAGCTTCTTGAAGGCCATTGATATTATGTTAAGCCGACTTTGCGACATTGGAGGCTGAACAGACACAGCTTTATGTAAAACCAGTTTGCTTTGCACTAGGATGTACAAGCTCTACTTTGTTTATTTGTTGTCAAAATTATGCAAATGTTCCTGGGAATGCATAAGCAATTAACGCGCTCTTATTGTTGCGCAATATATTAAAGCTGTGAACTAAGGCGTGAAATTCCATATGCTTTACTCCAGCGAACGCCTGCCTTAGCGGTCGAGTGACGGCGTTACAAATTCGGGTAGATAGGTCGCGTACATTTGCATCAATGCATTTTTAGTGATAGTATAATAATTATATATGAGAAATTTTAAGGATCAAAACAAAGTCGACTGTTAGTTTCCCTTTTAAGCTTTTCAGCAGCATGCCTAAAAATTGACCGGTAGAAGCGGTGTGACGCAAAAGGGGCAAATGCACCCTATATGATGGGCTAAGCATTAGATTTGCTTTTGTTCCACCTTTTAATGGCGCGAGCCTAATTAACTTTCCTACGGTCATATGCAGTGATCATATTGACTTCACGAAGTCATTAACTATAGTAAGGTTGGACTTACTGTCTATATATGTGTGCTGCCTTATATTTAGTGCGCATACACTGCTCTTCCTAAATCTGAATGTTAATAAAGCAAATCCTGACGGCCTCACTGCTAACTATACCTATTTGAACAGCCACTTTATGTGCATCTTTTTCAAATTATCGAATAGCTATACAGTGCTACTTGCCCTTAGAGCGACGATGAATTCGTCAATGTCGATGTAGCCATTGTTGTCCTTGTCGATTCGGTTGAACAGTTCCGTCGTTTCCTCCTTCGTCAAGTTGGTACCAAAGTCGTTTACTCCTTTTTGAAACTCAGCCAATGTCACTTTATGATCTCTGGTGTCGTCCATAATGCGAAACGTCCTTAATTCATACGTCGAACAGTGTCAGGTGTACAGTAAGAAAAAGAAAAGTAAGGACCCTGATTTTAAAATTAGACCCGTAGGCGCTGAATCTCTTTTCTACTCGTAGAGATTGTCCGCAAGGGGATATTTTATTTTTATTAATGCTAGACAAAAAGTTTCTTTTGCCCCACGTCGCTTTGCATAGCGAAAGCGTAATCTTATAATAGCTGTAAGACAATTTTTAAAATTTGAAAAGCTTTAGCAATGACAAGGAGCTTAATAAGTGATAGAGAAAAGAAAGTTCATTCCAGTTCGCTTTGTCGGTTTACCGAAACAGATATTGGTTATTCGAACACGTAATGCTTGTCGGTAGCGTCGAGCGCCCCTGCTGTTATCCATCATAGTTGCGTTCATTTGGTCGAAGAATCGATCATGTAACTACTCGTCTTGTCCTTGTAGGATGTTCAAAGAAATGATTTACAACGACATTTCACGTGCTGTAACCAGGAAAAACTGATAGCATTAGGTTTGCACTATCGCACGAATGCATAATGAGCTCAAGCCTTCACTTGGGAAAGCTGAATGGGAACGTGTTCCAGCGGACAACAATTGTACAAGGCCAAGGAAGGCTAATCAAAAGATTTCAACTTTTTTGACGGCCTCAACGACTTATTTAGGAATGATGGTCAAGGTCAAGCATTGTGCGAAAATTTCCAATAACTCCCAAGATGGTTTATCGATCGTTATTCTGCGCCCGAGTGCAATACACTTAGGACTTCCTGTCAATCCATTGCAGAGATAGATATTGCTCTTTTTGAGTTCAGCTGAAAATGCGTAAAGTCTCTTTACATGAAACGACGAGGACTACGGGTTCGTAACTCCTCCATAGTAAAGCCTGTCGCTTATGCTTGATCTTAGCAACTAAATTGCCTACGCGAGTGTTCAACTCAGTATATCCTATTAATAAATGTTTGATTAATGACACGGTGAATCCTATATCCTTATTTCTGCTTGTAGGCATTATCGATTGCGTATGCCAGCTTGTAGGTCGGTTCGGCCTCACATTTATTGTTCAAGATTGCTAGGTGCTTTAGACTTGAAGGTGGAGAAGAATTTAAAAAAAAACCAACCCCTGTCACTACTAGCGCATAAGTGGTTCAGATCGTCTTAAAGACAATTCCGTACTCTTGTGGCACTTCCAGCCGGCAATCAATTCTCATTTATAGTAAAAACAGCACCCATTTATCCGACTGAGATGAACTGGTATTGAAGCATCGAAGTCGCGGGAGCTAAGTGGCGCGTAAACGTTACGCCAACGCAGCACTTTCAAAGCTGGCTGCGAAGTGCTTACTATTTTTGGACTAATCGATCTGGTCTCAATTTTTGTTTGAAATTGCAGGCGTGCAGCAAAACCATTACTCGAACATTATTTGCTTAGCGGAACAATGCTTACCTTGCGAACTGCTTAATTCCTGAGCAGCCTCGAAGCAAGCATTGACAGCGCAATTTCTCCATCGTGTCCGTCGTGTTGTTCAATAATTTTTTCATGTTCTCACGCATCTGACCTTCCGATCGATCCGTAGCTGCCATGTTTGGCCTCTGTCGCTCTCTTTCTCTCTCTGCCTCTTTGTGTCGAAAGTTTAGCGACACTTCGTTTAACCAGAAAAAGCTTCTTTTCTTTGCTGGCAAGTTTTCCTGGTAGAAGAGTCGTCTTGTAAAGTCGTTGCTCTTTAAAGTTGAACAGTCTATTAGAAGAACTTTTGTATGAATAAGAAATAAGGCAACATGCAGTGAAGTTGAACAGCAAAAGCAGTGCTCCGGTTAGATGACGAGTAGACGTGTTCTCCTCCTTAGCTGTTGCACAACTTGACAAGAGAGAGGCGCACCACGTACAATGACCAATAGGAAAATGGATGAATCATCCACTGGGCGCGAAACAGCGCTCAAGTCCGGTTTTGTCATGGAAGTTCCGTTCGCCCGGCAACAGCAGCAAGCGTGTAGCTGTGGCTAAGTTGGCGAAATCGATTATTTTGCATCCACAGCTTATTAATGACCATACGCTGGAGAAGTCAGCCTTCCAACTAATCATTATTTTCCAAACAAGTCATCTTTGTTCCTTTCAGGCCTGTGAAACTGCATTGAGTTAGCTCTTTTGCTTTTCCACAGCTTCTCATGAGTATATGTTCGGCTACTGATAGCCATATTAGGTATATCTTTCACTCAATGTTGGTAACTTGAAGATTATCCTTTTAGGGTTGCGTGACTTGCTAGCATTTTTCTATTAAGGATTTAAGTTCCTATTTCCCATCTAAATCTTTGTTTCTAAGTCTCAGTCGTCGTTGACCACCCCACTTATGTCTACCCACGATGACACATAAGGAAGTGAGCTTTAAGGGCTTGCTTGCTTCGAGCTTCACTTGGGGGTAAAATTCAGAGCAACCTTCCCGCTCGTCCGCAATGTCCGCAGGAAAATCAATAGCAAAGTCTGAACTTCCATTCTGTGTGCACATGTTACTCTAAGCCGCGTTTTGTTGCTTCTAATTCTTGACGAAGGTGCAAGGATTTACTCTCACAAATGCAAGTGAATAAATCACTCACAAATTTCTGAAGTCCACTACTTGCCAACCACCGTTTTTATGGGCATAAAAATGCCGTTTCTTGCAGGGGACGTTCGGGCTTAACTCATTTCCGAAATGCACCAGTTTTATGCTTTTTCTTGTTCCCCCAAAATCGTTAGGTGCGCGTTAAAGGTCGCCCAGACGATCCGGAACAGAAGTTTCCCTTCAAAATGTGCATTCCAATTCTTAGCCGCTTTAAGCAAACAGGCGGCGGGAAAATATGAACTTGAACATCGTTTTATACGGTATAAATCTGTCGTTTTGTTAACCGTGCTCAAATCGATTTCGTAGCTGTTTCCAGAAGACGCGAATTGCCGCCTTAGAAACGAAAGCACATTCAAGAAAAAGATGTTCGCCTAAGAGTGCGCAATTTTGAATAACAAGAATACGAATTAGTTTCGCAGCAAAGTAATCTGCGTGCATAATCAAATCACGCGGTATACGCGGAAATAGCAGTATTCACTATTACCCGCATTGAGGCTTTGCACGTTTGCAGCGGATAACGAATCCCCATTGTATTTTATCTAATCGTCTTTAAAGATAAACCCTCAAGTACAGAACGTAAGAACCTTAATTATTTACCAAATTTCCAACGCATCCTAAAGGCGTTTGAGCCTTTGTAGCCTATAGCCACCTACGCAGCGCACGCTTCCGAGTTAGCTAGCTTTGTTAGCCTATGCTTTGCCGCGATCACTTTTCGGCGGCTCATCCTACACAGATGCATTTAGGAGTTCTTGTCACTTCCGATCTGGAAAATTTAAAACGCCGTAGTGGTTGTCGAAAACAACTTTATTAGTCGAAATACGCACTATTCCCATCAGCACAACCTCTGCTATACGTCTCTTTCACAAAGTGGTTTTCTTCACTGGGACGGGTGACGAACGAGGCAACGGATTGCCGCTCTTTGCTTTTTCCGAACTGTCTTCCAGTGGCTGCTGGTGGCAGACTTCAGGGCCAGGGCGACCATGTGTCATGTTGTACTTGGACTGTAGTTCGTGAGCAGTGAAGCACCTCATTACGAAGAGCTTCAATTGGCCTGCTGGCACGTTCGCTGTGCTCCACTGCAAAGGGAAACAGACCGGGCACAAGACCTGTTGGTGCCCAAACCTGGTCCAATATTCTCTGGGACAATGAAGCCCGGAGACAGAGGCCATTCGGCCCATTGTTGCTCCCAGAATTGCCAAACTGGCATTGTTTTGTCCTGTCCACATACTAGGTGCCACTGGACGTCCCATATCATATGCTCAGGGCACCTAGGAGACGGACAGGCTTCACAAGCTGTCACAATTTCAGACAATGCTGCAGCAGCCCTTGCGCCCGTCCCGCTCGCTCGCCGTTGGGCAGAACCAACGGAGGTGCTCCGTTCGTTCCTGTCCATTAACGGCTCTGCTTTAAAAGCCTGTGGTATATTTCCAGGAGGGCACAAGTATTCGACATGGCGTTGGCATGGAACTGGCAGTATCAGCACGCCAAATATCATTCGTAGGACAGCATGCAAGAAATAAAGTTTCCTTTCTCATCTCTCATGCCAGGACATCTTCGCTCCAGGACACTCATTTATGAACAACCACTGCAGCTAACGAAGGCAGCAATGCAAAGTTGATCGCATTGACGCTTCAACAGTAATGCCCTTTCGTCGAATCATATAGTTCGTGGGTTCACTGTCAGGCGGTTCAAACTCACTGCTTCCACGACATGTATCCCATTTGCCGAGTAACGCATCAGCATATCGTTCATCCGATCTTGGAGAAGCTGCTCAGTATGGATTAAAGAACATTGCCACCACGTTGAGTACGTATGTACTCACCATCGTTGCAACTTCTAGTTGAAATATCATCCATAGTTTTTGCACAGCGCAATTCACCCTTCCACGTTGCACGCAAGAGAAGGCGGGGGCAGCGCAGGCGTTCTCAGCACTTTGTCATAAAAGTCAGCCTCTTCCTCCGGTTGTCGTAATACAGAAAATTGCCTTCGGGAATGCTAGCGCGATCGATGCAGCATATCGTTGTCGATCGGCTTTCATGCATTAAAGCGAAGCAGGATCAACCAAGAAGGACTGAGCGAAGTATGACAAGACGCCCCGTTTTCCGAAAGGAGGACCAATGCGTACAAGCAAGGCAACGTTGGTAGGGGTCCTCAGTAACCACTAACCAACGTATCGTAACTTGACACTTGTCCAAGCTGAGCGGTAAAACAGTCCGCTCGTCCACGTGCGCGGCACTGCTGTACGTGGCTTATCATCTTTGGCCACTTCTTGTTATGAAAGCCACAAATGCCGCTAGGCTCTGGTCGACCATTAGTGCTGTCACCGCCTCAAAAAACAGTGTTCATTGAGGCATTCCATTAGGCAAGTGCCGCCTGTTATCAGTGCTCTGCAGCTCGTCAGATAACGCCATAAAGTTGGCTGGGCGCTCTTTTACACAACCGATTTTTCAGCAGTGCACACTGATGAGTCACCCAACAACTCTGCTTCCGTTTATGGAAGTGTCTTGCACTTGTTGAATCAGGGCGGAGTGCACTAATGCCACAATGAACATTCAACTACTGCTGGCGACCACTGCAGGGAATCTGTGACCAGTAGTGGGTAGGCTAGCGGCTTGTGGTCTTTCATCAGTTAATGGTTCTTGCGTCAGTCTCCATATCTTTTCACCGGTGCCATACAGGGTTCGTTCATCCTGTTGCGCATCCATTAGCTTTCTTCACAATGTTTATCCCATTTCCGCAATGGGCTAAATCCAACTATTTCTTCTGGTAGGGATTGGCGGAATCCATGCAAATGTCGGCCGTTGAAAACCATTTCATCCAACAGCGAACGTCCGCTATTCTTCGTCTGTTCATGAGACCACCTCTGGCGGTAATGAACATTTGCGCACTTTTGTCAGACGCTTGTTGCTATGATTTCCCATAAGCAACGCGACGATTGGGCACGCCGACTTGATATGATCAACGAGATTGGCAAACGCCAACGTGGAAGCTGCTCAGCAGCGGCTGCCTGTAGAACGTACAATTAAACAATTCGCAGGTTACATCACTGTCTTCCTGATCATCACGTCACACTGTTGTTTTCGTTAATCCGGTGCTTAAAGTGATGCTGTTCATTTTTAAACTCCCTCGTATGGATTGCTAGCCTGATTCAAAAACATGCGTGGCCTTTAAAGGCAGACAAGAACTGCCGCATTTTGCTGCTGTCGGTCCGCTGTGCAGACGCCCTAAATGTCTGGAAAATGTCTGATGTTTATGGAAATCCACCCAACGTTATTGTACGACTCTGTGACCGCTGGAAAACATTGCTTAACCAATACTTCACTATGGTTTGTTGATTTTTGAGAAAGAGAAAAACAATGAAGAATATGTCAGACTTTCGCGGCTCCATGTTTCTATCCGTCCTGAGACTAACAGTGATAGTCAAGTCTATGAAAAATAAGCTCTGCTCGCATTCGGAAGCCATATATTGATTATTCGGTCAGAAAGTGCAAACTTGTGATTCATCTGAATGAGAGATAAAAGGCAGCGATAATTGAGACACCGCTCTTGATGACGTGTCTGGTCAACAATACGCCAACACCCTTACTATCTTTGATGACTCACTTTGTGATTCAAACAGAACAAATAAGTTTCATCGTTTCGCTGGTTGAGATAGCTGCTATCGTACTTATGACTGAAGAATGAGCAGCGTTGCATGCAGTAGTGTGCACGATGAGTCAGCACGATTTCAAAAAGGCTTCGTTCAACTGTCTGTCTGACATAGTTGCTTCCGGTTATACTGAGAAGTTTTTCATTGCCTAACAGCTATACAAGTCCCTACTGGCTAACGTTTATGTTGGCTCATTATGGTGCCATATAAGACTACAAACTGATTTTGAAGTCAACTAACGAAACCAGCAAACCTAATCGGTGTGTAAGGAACAACTCACTTTCGAACTGTCACCCACTACGCCGTAGCAGACAGTGGAACCTACAGGATGACTCAAAGAAGGAACCCTCTCTACGGTGCGACTTGTAAATACAGTGAAGGTATACGTGCCAATGACAAAGTGCTTCGCAGAATGCTAGCCGACTGATCCCTTCAGGAAGCTTCAGCGCTCGACGAAACTGACCGACATGCGGATAATCATCAGCGGTAGCGGCATGAGTCACAACTTGAACGCGCACGCACCGAACGATGTTGCTAAGCCTTTGCCAATGCAGCGCTTATATAGCTAGCACGTGCAGGAACTTTACACTATCAGCTGGCTAAACTGACCAATAGGAATTAGCTTGTCCTGGAGAAGAATGCACGTGGGCGTTCCGTCCATACGCCAAAGTGGTGCGAATAGTCCCTGTATACAAGAGCTGTTTAAGGAACGATTTACGAGAGGCTTAAACAAAATTGTTCCCACCCCACGTTTGTGCCAGTATTCTCAGACCGTTGCAGCTCGTAGTCATTGCTCCTTTGTTCCCAGGACCAGTTCGCCGTTGATCCATATTCCACGGGAGGACATAGGACGGTCTGCGGCCCACGCAGCCAATGGTACACCTATTTGCAAAATGTCACATCTTAGATTGCATTCAACGATCTCTCACCCTTAATAGTTGAGATAAGGTGATCCGTAGTGTGGTCCGCAAAACGGGAGCACAGTTTGTTGAAGTAGCAACAGGGGTTCAAGTACCTGGAACGCAATAGTTGCACGTGAAACGATTGTCCGGAAGTGATGGAACCTGCGGGTTAGTTAACTGTAGCTTTCACAGTTACACGTTGGCACTTGGTGCGTCTGCCGGTCGTTGCGAGTCGCTGTGCAATTCGTTTGGACTGTTTACGTTGAATCAAAGCGCGTCAACGGCCATTACGATTAAATATGGCCTGATGACAAGATGAACAATGATAGTCGTTGGCTGCTCAATGGAATGGTTCCTGAAGGCGGACCTACGGACTCCATTCATCGCTCCCTATGAGCTCCCTCAGATTGCCACGTTGTACAGCAATGACAATGTCA
Organism: Trichuris suis; assembly: GCA_000797535.1. NCBI lineage: Eukaryota > Metazoa > Nematoda > Enoplea > Trichinellida > Trichuridae > Trichuris > Trichuris suis. The sequence continues at coordinate 655,212 of KN538392.1, read as the reverse complement.
CCGAGGCGGCAATCCATTTTCATTGAGCCTTAGTAAGACGAGCAGGCTCTCTTGTGGCCAGTGCTGATAGCTTTAGCAGTATATTGGATTGCATGAAGGCTTAAGGCGGTGGACACTTATGGATGGCGGCTGCCCCATGAATTCTTCGCAGATGAAGGGTCACGAGCAAGTATATTCCATTGGTCATAGATTGATTTGTGTTTTGAGAATGATATTGAATGGAAAAATGCCCAGCAAACGTACGCTGTTATCTAACAGGCTGCGGTGCATTTGCGACAGCGTGGGCAGAGTTCATGGGTGATTCACCTTTGTGCACAATCGGAGAAGCGGTCGCGTAAGAAAGAATCCCCAATGAATTCTGTTTTCATGTCATCTGCTGCTTTGCGTGCAGTTAGCGATCGTCGTCTCCGGGTTGTCCAATGGCGCCTTTGCCGCTCAAATCGTATGTTGAGCGGTATTCTTTCTTAGCCTTTTTGCTATTCCTCTAAGCTGATCAGCAATGATATGCCGTATCGATCGCGCGACGATTCCGGGAGACAACGTTGTGAAATATAGTGCCTGAATTGAGGGGCTCATATTGTGACGGAACTGTGGCGATGCTTTCCCCTCTTCTGCCTGCTCTCTTATGTGGTAGTTTTTCCAAAATGTCAATGTAAATCTGGTCAATGATGATGACAAGATGCATGTTGAACGTGTTGCCTCAGTTCTTTAATCTATACTGGGCTTCTTCTCTAGCTTTGTTTATGTGATGTCAGGATATGGATCGCTAATCCTGTGCGGCACGTGACGTATATGAGTCAACGAAGAAGGCTACAGCCCTAATGACTGCCTTCGTTAGCTACTGTAGTTCGTGAAGCATAGTGTGCTGGAGAGAAGATATGAACGATGAGGTGGGCATCGCTATTTTTTTGGTGTCGCCCTATGAATGATATGTGACGCATTCATACTGCCAGCTGCATGCCAGCGCCATGTGGAATGCCTATGCCATTGTATATCTCCTGGAAATTTACCTCAGGCTTATAAAGAAGAGCCGTTAATGGACAAGAACAAATGGAGCATCTCCATAGGTTCTGCCCAACGGCTGATCAGATGTGGTTAAGCACAAGCCCGTCGTATTCCTCACCGTGCAGCTTTCGTGAAGCCCGCTTATCTCTTAGGTGCCCTAAACGGATGATATGGCACGTTCAGTGGCACCTGGGAGGGAGATAGAACGGAGTGCCGGTGCAGGTACCTGGTCCATTGGAGTGGGTATATCTCCAGTGGCCGCTTCTTCCAAATAGCAGTTTATGAGAGAACATCATGCCAAGTCTCCGGGCATAGAGACTGCTTGGATCCGTGGTACGCTTCCATTTACTGGAATAATGAATGTGCTTCTAAATTTGTGCCACATAACGTGGACAAGCTTAGTCTGAGCATAGCAAAATACTTCAGTGCTCATGAAGTGCAACCTAAATGCACGATGGGCTATACTCACCGTGTTTAACTGAATAGCTGTTGTGGTTCTGACTGTCGTCGTGTCAGAAGAACCGCCTGACCACGAAATGGTCCTGCAGGAAAGGAATAATTGCGGTCCGCCAATTGGAGATGCGGTAGTTTACTCCCCTATTCGTCGTCCAACCCATTCTTCCTGAAATTGTGACATTGGGATGGTGCATAGTCCTGAAAGCGGTTCCATACTATTCATACGTCATCACTCAATGAGAGCTGCTGAAAAACAGTAGGAGTATGGCGCCACCACTACTGCTGCTCACCATGGCATTCCTAAGCATTTTGAGGTAGTTCGATGGACGAATGTTTTTTCGTATTGGTGCGTACACGTCTGTTGCTCATCGTTCATGTCAGTCAGCGCCATTTGTCCCTGCTATGAATTTTGCTGTATCGGTGTTAGTCGCTGACGGTTGGCTCCAATGTAGCTTCGTTGGTGTCTCGAATTGTCTTTGGTGCTTTGAGTACGGAATTAAATTTATTCAAATTACTTTTTCTTGTCTGCATTGAGCACAGTAAATAAGACAGTGAGCTTAGTTCGCGCTTTGAAATGCGTATTCCGTAAACATAGCGAAATAAGCGTTCATTGTAAAATAGGTATCAATGATAAACCGGTGAAGCGGCAGTTACTTCCATAGGTATCTGATAGGTACGTGCACCGTAATAACGTTCCTATGAGATGGTGCAACTGTTGGTTATTACTGCCGCTGATTCTGTGAATGTATATGCCTCGAATGTGGCGCCCTCATTCTACACTAGTATGTAAATATCAGTTCAATTTTTACTCGCGTAGTTATTGCAGCACTTATAAATCAATACTAATGCCTTGTGCAAGTATGTTTTCTGTGCATTCCTAATTTTCGCCTAAGCTGTTTATGACAGATGAAACTGTTGTACATTTATATCTATGTTATGACTGATATTAACCATGCAAAGATGACTTTATCTGTCTTCATCGTCTTTGCGCAAATCTGGAAAGGACAGGATGACATAGTGTTGGAAAGGGTCATTTGAAAGGGGACTGACGAATTTAAACAAGTAACAAATGGTTGCTGTTCACCTCGCGATGTTACTAACCTCGCTATGGTCACTACTTGAGGAAGTGAGGATGAGGATGATGCTAACAGCTCTGTTTGAAAGTAGTTGTGCATGGCTTAGGTAAAAAATAAGTAAAACCTATACGTCCACTGGGAATTCTTATATTTGCAGTTGGTAGCTCGACTTTTTAGTAAACTGTCCAAACTGCTTCGTTGTATATTAATAACACAGTGTTTTCAGACTTCGCTTCTAGCGTGTACTGTACGATTGAGGTGATTCACTTTTACCGTACATGTTAACCCGCAAAGCCAAACCATAAGTGAATACAGTATACGCATTTATGTTTAAGTGAAACGCAGGTTACGTCAGCCACTGCAAGTGACGTCAGTGTATGTTTCCTAATGGCAAATGAATTTTAGCACATCTTCGTCGATAAAGTGAAACTATGAGAGTGAGCCCGTTCAGCCGTGACAAACAGCCCATTTTTAATGCACGCATATTAAATAGACTTGTCCTTCAGTTACAAAGCAGTGAATTTTATCGTTTCGCGCAGAGTTCATATATTTTGTTTTCTCCGCTTGCGCGGCTGGCTTTTGCGCTATGAGTCTTTTTGAATAGACAGATAGTTCGTAGAGTCATGCTAAGCGGTTGCGCTGACCTTCCCACTGTCGCCAAATGCGGTCAAGAACACAGTGGGTTGATTTTACTTTTAAAAATTGCATAGGTACAAACGTCAGCACGATAAACTGTCGCCGTTTGCAGTGTTCGAGTGTTCCAATGAAACTATACTGTTGGAATTTTAAAATTTCTATTGCCAGTTAGCGTATCATTTCGTTATTTCTTTTTTTTCAAGTTTTCACGTAATTTGGATGTGCTTTTGCTCGTTCTCCAATCAGGATAACACGTCTTGTATGCGTACTTTGTTCCTGAAATCGATTCAACGTGATCTTGTACTGCGCGGTTATCTTTTACCTTTCGAAGTATTATCTCTGATAGGAGCACAGTTGAACGCTTCTCGTTTACTGTTACACAGGCGTCCATTTGAATTCTCGCCAACTCACTAATACGTTTCAGAGGGAAAAATAATTGGGCAACGTTGGGCAATTTGTTAAAATTGGAAAGATTATTCGAAATAACCTGAGCTTACGATCAGTCGCTAAAGGCGGAAATAAAGGATGCATCAACAATAATTGTTTGCGTTTGCTTATTCTTTAACAGTGCCAAAATTAAAACACCTTCAAGTGAAAGTTAGAATTATAACCTACTCGACTGAACAATGAAGAGAAGCCATTTTTAAAAAAAAAACTGCTGGACAGTTATTATTCCCGCCCTCCCTAACCTAAGTTGAATGACGCCAAGAGCTGACTACATTAAAGGGCACTGCTCTTTTTCGTCCCACTATTCTATAACTGTAGATGCGTCAAACCGTGCGAAATAATTTTCACTTGTTCTGCAACATACTGTGTAAATATGAACGTGTTTTACTGTAGGCACGTCTTACCTTTGGCAAGCTTTCGTAGCTGCAGAACGATGGAACATGAAAGGCTACTGATGATCTTCACTGCCTCAGCTTTCGTCTTCAAGCCTTCACTAACGTTTCCAGCAGGCTCCATCCGCAAACGTTGGCCATAGTACTGCCTTTTATTCGAGCCTTTGAAAGACGCAAGTAGCTTATCAGCAGCAACGGGCGCATAGTCAGCTTGCTCGACGGTGAAGTCAGATGTCAGTTAGCAAACCATGAACAGGTAAGCTGCAGTCGGCTGTCACATAACCCGCGCCGTACAACCGCGGCTCAGAGCTGCTCGCTGAGCGACCGCTCAGCGAGCTCGCCAAATGCCAGACTGAAAGCCACATTGCCTAACCTCTTCTCGTCAGCTTGACTTTAAAGTGATGTGCAGGTTCATTGTTCCACTCTAAACTAATTATCATAAAATGGGTTGAAAGCCGCACCAAAAACGTCCATTATGAGCTAGCCAACTGTCAGTCTTTATCTCTGCTGTAATTGTCTTTTTCTTTGGCAGTAAATTGCCGTTTCGTTGTTAAGGAAGCATGCAGATTTTTTCGAAAGAAAGTAACAAGGATCATTTCAGTATTCCGCCCCAAACGTAGAGTAATGTAAAATATTCCATTGATCTTATAATAACTGCTGCAAATACGAAAGAGACACCAGTTCGAGGCAGAATCAAACATTGTACTAATTAAAAAATGGATGCTTCGTAAAGGGTTGGATGGTATTTTCATTGGCGATCTTTCACGGCTTATCCAGTTCTATGTTGTATCAACATAGAACTGGATAAGCCGTGAAAGATGGCCAATGAAAAATTGTACTAACTGATACCAAAGCTGGAAGTGGAACCGGACAGTTTTGACAAAATTCACCTTTTGCCATTTTAATTTAAGTCTTTGTCCCAAACAAACGTTTTGCCACGGAACGACATCTCGTAATCGGAAGGCTAATTTTTTTGAATATTTTATTGTGCCACAATTTTTGGACTCGATTTTAAGTAGGAAAATTATTAAACGCGCTCGCATTTCTATAATTCAGCTCTTCAAAAATACTGCCTTGCTTCGCACTGCTTCATTTCCGCAGAAAGTGATAATCAGGTTCGCGTGGTCTTGGTTTATGGTATGGTTTGAAAACGTTTTATTTCTTCTTCTTTCTAAATGTTTGCGTATGTACTGATCCAATAATTCCAGCAAAGAAATTATTCGCGACTTTTTTAGACTAAAGGTACCTTGTTTGCAATGATCCTTGCTGTGCGGGGAAATGCGTCCCGCTGCGCGTTAAGCCGAATCACAGAGGTATGTTTTAGATTGATTTTCAAATACTGGCGCGGGTAACGTTAAACTGATAGGCTAGACACAATTTCACACCTAAACTAAGTAAAAACTTTGATCTCAAATCTATCCAGTTAAGATAGCACGCTGGCCATCCGTGGCTCTCCGGGTAAAAGCGTTTGCTGTGTTTGCAGTTAGCTGTCGTGATCTAGTTCATCATATACTTGTGCTCAATATAAGTTGCTTCCAGTATTTTACAACTTTAATCCCTGTTGCTGAAAATAGAATTTGCAGTGCCACATGAACTCGTTAAGCTGTTGAAGAAACACATGGGCACAAGGAAACTTTAATCTCTTTAGCTGTGTATCCTCCCAGACCGTTTTTCTCTTGACTGTTTCTGGTAATGTAGCCATCTTCTTTTGAGCTACGAGAATTATTGAGGGGATCAGCCAGCCATATCAGCTATTTCCTTCGTAATGTATTTTTTAAAGTGGTGATTTTAAGATATCACATTGAGCAGTCCATTGTTGAGGAACAGAAAGTACCTATTAGTAAGTAGGAGCGCTTATTTCGAAGCTAGTATTGTTCTCAGCAAGCTGCGTTCTTGCAGGCCTGTCCTTCAGCGCTTAATGCACAACTTTCGTTTGCAAAGTAGCAGCATTTATTTTGGCCGTTGAGAAGTGAACTTTACGCTGGCAGGCGAAGTTAGCAATTTCCGGAAAAATGCTTGGAATACAAGGTAAGGTTTTCTCAATCAACACTTTATGTACACGTGACTTGAAACTGATGTGATGGCCATATTTTTTATGGTTTGAGAGTAAAACACAAATACTAAGGACAAGTACGATTCAGAAATTCTTCATAAACAAAATAGTGGGGCTTAACTTGCGCGTGTTGGCTTAATAATATTGCGTCATTCTTGTTTCTCAATATTCCGTTAGTCTAGAAGGCTGAGCTATGTCTGGTATGGGCTCTAAAGAAGATAGTTTTTTATTACCTATTCGCTTCTGCATGAATCAGCAAGTTCATTCATCTGCCTTTTTTATTAGCTTACACTCAATTTAAGTTTTATAAAAGCTGCAGTCATTGGTAGAGCGTTCTATCTTCAATATGGTTGTATTTAATAATCATTCTCATGTTTACGGGCGCGAAATTGCGTAATACTTCGACGAAATAAAATGGAGTTGGAGCAAAGTAAAAATAGGCCCTTCCTGGAAATATAATTCAACATGTGCGGCGGGTTTCATTTTAAGTTATCATACATAACGACACAGAGCGTATAGCAGCTGTTGTTGAAGTAAGGCAAAAAATGTCCACATCATCACAATTTGTCAGGCCGTACTTAGTTCAGACGTTTGCTTCTTCAAGTCATGAATGCGCGGCGCCACTGTTTATCCTCTGCAATGGAAAAGCTGTTATGTTCATCGCTAAGGTTGATTATGACTTACGATAGATGGCGTTTTAAATAATGAGACGCTTTTGACCAGCATAAATAAATGAACGTAACTCAAATTGCCATTTACAAAGCAGTTGCTTTGTTGCCAACTGCTTTTCTTCATGTACGATAGAATAATCGAACTCAGCTATAGCTGGAATCGAATGGCAACGCTTAGCTGAAAGCGAGCAGGCTGTTGTGCAAACATTTATTCGTCTTTTAAAAATAATTTTTCTTCACACCGACTTTTAGTAAAGGTAGATAACGAAGTTGCTCTTTGTTCGTTCTTTCTTGCTAGTTTCAAAAGACTTAGAAGTTCTTTACGTAAGTTGCTCCATAAAATGAATATCATAGTTATGCATTGAAGTTGACATGTGTTCGTAGGCGATCTCATCTTACTTATCAAGAATGATTTGAAATGATTACTGTATCTAAGGTACAAGTAAAATTAGGTTGCTTATTCAGTTGGTATTTTGAGCATATATTCGCCGCAAGCTGAGGACAACTCCATCATCAAAAATGAAGCACTAATTAGCTATGTCTTCTGTAGTTGGCTCTATTGTGGGCAATGGCCATAGTTGGCTGCGCATCTGAAAGTTGTTTTGTGTTAGTTTTTCAACTGTAATTTGAAAAAACTAGTTATCATCTACGAATTGATGGAAAGCGTTCGCTTGGGTGATTTCGCGTAAAGGCAGCTTGGAAATAACGAGAAATGCAAGTTCACCAGTTGTGAACACAGCTGTGGCGAAAGTTCTTCGTCAACGTACAGTTTCAGCTAAATGTATCACCATAAAGAATTGCGCGTAGTGAATATTGTATGCCACATTTCCGTGCTACCGGCGTCGACTAGTTTTAGCAGAAATTGAATAGGAAAACCAGCATTTTTAAAATACTCATTTGCCAATGCTTAAAAAGCTTTTGAACGTTAAACATGTCCAGTAAAATATGGGTTCGATTAGGCAACGTGTTTCACGAATTGTTGCTGTCTTCTACCAATGCTTACGGCAGGTTTGCAATTTGAAGCTCAACATTTAAGCGATGTCGTCAAATGCTACTGTCGAACAGGTCTTTGTAATGATGAACCGCTGTCGACTCACGTGACTTATCGAATGTAAGTTTCTGCTTTATTTGGTAGCGGAATAGTATGCCATTTGTATATCCTTTTAAGGGGGCCTTATCGCCGCGGTAGAATAGACGTTTTCACCTACAATTTTTCCTCTGGTCAACAACTGTATTTTACCCTTTCTTCTTAAGTTTTTTCAACATAGGATTTTATTGTTATGGAAATGTCCCGTTATTGCAATCAACAAGTTTGAACCTGACGAACCTGTTTACATGGGTATATATAAAACGAGACTTCCATGGGCTCTCGCGGTTATTTCGAAACATACAGGTCCAGTATCCTACGAAGCTAAGTCAGTAAAAAGACAGGTTGACCTCATCCAGCAGCGATGTCCTGAAGCTCTGTTAGCTGAAAATACTGCTCCACCATAATCTCCTATTTAGGCAGAGAAATGCTCAACTCCACTAGCTGTCCCTGTTATCCCCTCATGCCCAAAACGCGCACCAACCCGTCCAGCCTATTTGAAGGACTACGTGTGCTAATGGAGGAGTGTTATGTCTTGAGAATCGCAAAATACCTACTGTAGGCATAGCGCGTTTTAAACATCGGTGATTGGTTTCTGAGAGCAAAAGTAATAGCTAATGCGCATCATTAGGCTTCCATTATCATAGGCGATGGAGGAAAGTCGGCTACTACTTATGTGCCATAGGCGGCAGTGGAGCGGTAGCTTCAGGTCACCGGTGTTTAAAACGCGCTATGCCTACAGTAAGCAGTTTGTGATCTTCAAGACAACACTAGTTTTAATAAGTTTTCAACAATGTTAATGTGCGCTATGCACATTTTCTTTTCCCGCGGTTCTTATCTCGAATTTCAAAGTATGGCGCAGAGTAGGCTTTGTGTTGCCACTGAATTTTGCCCTTGAATGTCTGAGCGAAGATTGCATTTTGACGCGGACGTAAAGTCAACTTTCAATTACGCAATAAAATTTGTGCGCGCCCTTTATCGCATTACATTGAGAGGCGATAAGTTTTAAGCGTTGCGCGTTCGAGCAATTTCTGTCAACATTTGACGAAGTTCCGTAAGCTGCTTTTGTTCATCAGCGCAAAGATGCCATTGTAGTTGACAGGAAATAACTATACTAAGTTGTTTTCAATTTTTGAGACAAACTTTAATTTTAAATATCAACGAACCAACGCTAAAAGCTGCCTTGAATTTGGAAAGAATGCTGTTCGCAAAATGCATTTTGTTTAAGTAGGATGCGCATACTTATTTTCAATTTTTGAGCAGCCCTTGTGACGAGCGCGTAAGGGCATTAGTTTTCGTAGGAATTCAAATCCACTGTCGCCCGTGAGCTCACGAGTGCACAGTGCAATATGTCATAGCAGGTTCTTCCATTGGAGCCGTGAGTTACTTTGCATAATTCCAGGTTAAGCAACGTTACGCTCAAGTCTCACTATGTTGTCGTAATGTTTTTAAAATGTTGAAAACATTGGTTCCTACATCAAAAGTTCGTTTTTTACACTTTCGTAGAAAAGCATCTGATTTCCCTTCAGCGCAAACATCAGATTATGTAAATTGAGAGAATGTCGCGAGATTACTCCTTATTTAGGCGAACAGTATTGCAAGTTGGCTTGCAAACTTGGATCTTTCATATATGGCATAAATCGAAAAGCGACGTATAAATGTTCAGAATAACTGCCAACTTGTTCCATTCACATTATGCGTATATATCTCTTTCGGAAGTGCGTATCAAGCTGCGTCGTCAACGAGGTGTCAAAGCTGTCAATTCATCAGCGCACTGATTAAAGCTTTTAGGTGTTGAAATTAAGCAGTTTGTCACATGAGCAGCTGTTTGAGGTTGCGTTGACGATGCAACTGCAGCCAGTTCTTTTCGTGCTCAGTTGCTTCACTATGCGAGTAACTATTAGCCGCGTACTGTACACGTGAGGCAACGTTCACCTTTTGGTCTTCTCTCAGTTTAATTGAATTTTAAGAAAATGTTTTATGCATTACGTATCTCGTCTGCCCAACGCTAACGTTATCCTTCAATCCATTTATCTATGGGGAAAATGGAGTTTAGATCACTGCGCCATAATGCAAATTGCTGTTACTTTGCAATGGTCAATTTGGTAAGGTACGAAATTCCGCAGTTGGTTATTTTTATGCTCAATGGGAAACGCGATAATTTTTCTTTCTTCCTTTGCATTGCTTTGCGTCGGCTTGCTTGGCCAACGTCATGGATGCCTTTACTTTTTCATTGGTTTACCCATGCGCGTTTGCAGTTGAACAACAATTTCAAGAGCGCCTTTGTTCTAAGAATAGTTTGCGTATAAGTCAGTATTTTCTAGCAGCTACGCAAAGTGATGATCATCTATTATTCGTCCAACCTACTTCCGTTTCATTAGGAATGTCTGCGTTGCGTAAATGCCATTAATTTTTTTGTTTGTAGCCAAATTTGAATTTTGCGGAAGGGAAATTCTTGCCGCGCCAAAAGGTTCGTACTCGCTCGGCACCTTCGTTTCAGCAAGGCGAAGAAAAGTCGCACCACTTCGCTATTCACGGCTTGAAATTGCCGCTTCGACTCGGCGATAAGTTTCCACTTTTTTCTCCCACTGTCACCTTTTCGCCCGTTTCTGAGCTGTTCCAACTCCGCCTGTTCGGTCTTTTGCTCTTTCTCCTGAGTGCGAATGGTTGGCGACAAAGTTGAAGAAAAAATATTTATCCACCAAATGTGTCACCTTTTTGAAAAGACGAAACGGTACTGTGGAAGGGAGTGCGTTTTACCGTTTTCAGCTGTAAAAGAATTTAATAATACGATGAGCAGCTTTTTGATTAGCATATTTGCGCCAACTCGTTGTCCGCGTGTGTTTCATTATTTATGCTTTCAATCAAAAGCTCAGTATTTATTGCACTTCAGCTTGGATGTCTGTTACGTATATGTCTGCCGTTGAGCAGATTGATTATTACTCTCCGGTACAGGCGAGGGGTCACGTGATTAAGATCGTCTGGGCAAAATGTGTGATAATGAATTGACGACTGAAGTGGAAGATTTCATAGTCGTCAAGAAAGTGCACACCTTTGATCAGTTTGAAAAGTAGCGCTGTGCCTTCTTCCAGTGATGACGCAGTCTTGTCGCGCAGTTGCCAACAACGAGCAGGCGTAACATTAATTCTGTCTGATGAGCAAAGCCTCAGGGAAGGAACCTTTGAAAAATAATCTTCCTTCTTTGCTCTTCGCGACGATGACGACTGGCAGGACGCAATATGTAGCCATTGACAAAGACTGTCGCGCTCTTTGATAATTTGCATAACATACCGAAGAAGATCCTGTTGGATTGTAGGATGCAAGATGACATTCGATTTTGTGTTAAGGATTTTGGGAACACCCCGCGGCGTGCTGAAGCTTTACGCGCTTAGGGGAGAAACTAGTTTTTCAAAGGAGCATTGAAGTGCGGTTATGTAGTCTTGTCCTTGAAAGGTCTGGTTTTATCGGGCACGAATTAATTTCATTCTTAAAATTAGACCAAACGAAAAGTAAGCGTCGTCGTCGTGTACCATGTCTACGGGGAGGGAACAAAGCTTCATTGGAGCGTTAATTGGTGTTCGATTAATTTTCCATCGTAGTGGTTGCAGTGAGACGGTAAGGCTTATATGTTCTGGATGTCGTGCCGTATAAGGCTCTTTAGAGAGGTGGAGTCCATTGCGTACGGGCTAATGGCGATATGCTTCTCTAGGTCGCCTCTCAGTCTGGTTTCCAACGGTCACTCTAAATCAATAGGCGATTGTTGCAAAGAACTCGCCTTCCGCTTGGTGGGCAATTATCGCCTAAGTCTCTGTGTTTGTCAATTGGTCTGCCCATAGAAGGGTGCGGTCGAACGACTGGTAATTGGCTGGCGTAAGATCGATGAAGAACTCTGCTGGATAAACGTCCATAGACCAGGTGCAATCGGGCTACTTTCTTCGATCGGTCGGTACGATCGGCTCATCAAAAGTGCACATTGGAAGACGTCCAAGCCACTTAAAGATCCGCTCAGAGACCTTTCAAAGGCACTCATTCATTGAGCAGTGCATTTGCACTTTTTCTGCTCTTTTCTTCGTTGTTCCTTTGGCTTTTGCGTTCGAGAAAGCACTGCGGTGAATAGAACCATCCAGCCGACTGCTGCTCTCATTTTTCTCCTTCTTTTATCAACTTGGAATCTGTGCACTTCGAGAGGCAATCAATCTTCAACGTCCCGTTGGCTCCTTTGTTTTCCTCACCGTCGTCGTCTTTGCAAGCACTGGTGTGCAGGTAAATTTTCCACACCGGCAAATAGCCCCTTTGCCACCTCCGTACAGCTAAAGTCGACCACTTCATCCCTGTGAAACGGACTTACTTTCTAAATCGGTAATTCTCTCTCTCTCTCTGTCGCTCTTCGTCTAAACGTCGCCTTGTCTCTCTCTCTCTCTCTGTCTGCGTACAGCACCGTGACCATACGCACCGCCTATTCTTATGGCAGTTTATCAGCTTTCCTTCTTAATCAGTAGGCAGTTAACTCTCTCAAATACAGCCACTGTTTGCTCAATGATATCTACTTAGCATTGGCGCCATATTTCAACTTCAATTTAAGTTATGCTATTTTTCGAGTCGATGAAAATGTGTGTGCGCGCGCGCCTAACTTATTTATTCTTTCTCTCTCGCTCTCTCTGTGCGTGTTAGCGTAGTTGAAGTTTGTATTTATGCTAATTTTATTATCGTTTCCAAAATGACTGACGAATAAGTGTCCAACTGTTGGTGAAGCGACGCTTTGTTCATCTTTCGCCATCGCACCATATTTGGGCGGATCGGTAGCAAGCTTGCTGTTGAATTGGTGTACGTTTGCAAAAGGCCTTCTATAGTAAAGATGTCAGGCCCAATTGGCTATTCGTCCGCTTCCGAACTGCATGAAGAGCATTTGTCCGTTTGGTGAATTATTTTTTCTTCCATCCTGTAGACCGTCGCTGCAGCTCCGCGTTGACCGTTGCTCATACAGGCGATCACCATTACTCTTGGCGAAACGGGTTTATGCCGGACGTATCTAGGCAACGTAAGCTGATTGATGAAGCCTTCTTTCGCGCATATATCATTATCTTTCGTTTGCCATTGACTAACCAGTTTCTGGCAAACGTGTCGCGCCAGTCGAAGAAGCCATGGATGGTAGATTGGTTGGTTGTCTGGATGTTTTGCATTAAGGTTACCTTATCTCTAAATCTCGTACTATTCGAGAACATTGATCATAAATGGACAAAGAACTAAGTAGAACAACGTCCAGGCAGCCGACAATCCCGTTTTCTATAATCCTAGTTCGTTCGGAAAAAGCAGCAGACTCTTTATTAATAATGCACAGTGTTGAGAGCAGAGGTACAATGCTATACTTATATGTCCAACCGAAAGAGAGTAGAAACTTTTGTCGTCTACGACCAACTCCGCACAGATATACTTTTCTTGTCAGACTTTGACTCATTAACAATTGCTCTTCTTGAAAGGCGCTCTTTTGCTGGACAAGGTCGATTAACTGACCTTGCAAGCTTTGCACTTACATTTGCGGCTTCTCAAAAGATTTAAAGCGGTATTACCTTAACGGACTATTCCTACCGGTCTGCCGAGATGTGCGCCATCGCTTTGAGCGCTGACTATTAGTCCAATGACACTAAGCAGCCTCTTAAAAGGGCAAATGACGTATGCCCAATCCGAGCTTGGCAAGATAGACTGACTTTTCATCTTTTATCGTTAGTATGTTGAACGTAAACGGTTTTGAGCATTAAATGAAGCTCAATCTAAGGGTATATACCTTCCACAAAAGTCTAACGTAATTTTCTTTGTTTATAAAGGGAATAAGAATAGATGATCGTTTGCCCTAAGAGTTGTATGCTCCAGTGGCGCTCAGAAACTGTGACTACGAGCCTCAGCTGGAAGAAGTCTTACTCGTATGTCTGTCAAACGCAAGAAAATCAGGCAGTCTGTATGAACGAATATGGTCTGCGTTGATTTCTTCAATGCCCAACAAACGGCAACGCGGGAATGTGGGAACGTTCAAAGTTGGTGGTTGGATAGCAACTGTTTGAACACTTTGGCCATTGCTTGCCGAAGACTGAATGAAAGCAAGGACTCCTCACCGTAGGCGCATCGATTTATCGACGAAGAGCAGAGGGCAGTTTTAATTTTCAGTGTATCAGTATACCTTTCGTCGAGGTTGTGAGTTCACTTCCGGTTGGTGCCGCTTTCGGCGTTCGTCTTTCTCTATTTTTGCTTCACTCTTTCGTCCCACCTTTTGTGGGTAAACAAGCGCGTACATGTGTTTACACAGTCGTTGCTACTTACAGACGTCTAACTTCTGTGGGCACTGTTGGTTAACCATTTTCGGGATTCGCTAACTTGAGCACAAGAATTCACTTCCTTTTTCCTTAAAGTCCCTTGAAAGCTTTTCAAAAAGGAAGCGCTCGTTGGCGATTTTATCTTTTTAAAAAGTAAGTTCCAATAACTGAACAAGAAATATCCAAACTAATTTGGTTAACAGTGAGGGGCTGATATGCAAATAGCCAACTTCATTTTTTCAGGCTGTTTCTACGAATGTACCTTTGGGCGATGGTTGGGCTATCTAAAGTCATTTGTTTGCCTAACCAGCGACGTGGGTGACCCACGTAGTCCTCAAAAGCAAAGGACATATGAAAAACAAACACATTTCACTCTGTTGCTGTCGTCTTACATGGCGCAGTTGGCTGACAGTTTCGTATAACCTTCGAGGCCACTGCTAACTTTTAACTCGTTACAAACAGTCACCCATTGTATATTTACTGAGCGTCGTGCGCCCTTGATCACCCGGCAGCTGTAGTAAAGCTGCAAAAGGCTTTCGGCTGAGCTTTGCGTAGGATATTTAATGAATTTGGGTTTCTCAACTTCTTTAAAACGTCCGTAGATATGTTTTGCTTTCATTGGACGCCAATCCAGTGTCCTAATTTTTGCGACGTACAATTGGGCAAACGTATCTGTAGGACGTACAGTTGTTATACGTGTCAAGATGCCATACGGTTGTCGTATTCGAGTCGTCGTCATCAAATCAACGCTGCTCAGCTGGGCCACTTCAGTTCAAGTTTGACTCTTTTCGAGTATTGCTGCAGCGTGCCTCGCTTGAATAGGTCCTTTCGCCTAAAGGACGTAATTGAGCAAACTCTACGCAAATGCAAGAATTCAGCAATTGCTTTCGCGTTGTGACCGTTGGACTTAGGCATTTCAATATTACACTTTGCTCTTCTTTTACAAGAGAGGTCCATATCGTAGTTATCGCTTTAGTAGCGCCTATTTGATTGACACAGATTTTGATGGAGTAAGATTTCGAACTCGCCAAGGAAAGTCTTTGTCTATTGATGCACTTTGACAACCGGCCAACATTGTCCCATTCTTTAGAAACGCGATATTCACGTTCGTACTCGCAATTAAGGAAAAAAGCTGAAACAGTGACTGAATGAGCAGTGTAGAAACAAAACTTAACTTGTCAATAGTTTTCGCCTACGCCGAGTTGTGTAGTATCCGTACAGGTTGGCGGATGAATAGCCATCATTCATCCTTTGATTGCAATTTCGTTTTTTTCTTTTCAACTTGTGCCCATCGGTGACGTTCAAGATTGACGCGTAAACGTCAATTGGCAAAGCAGCTTTGCATGGCAATTGCTTCAGTAAATGGCATTCCTCCTTTCGCCATTCCATTGATGCGACCTCGTGTGAAGTTTTATTCGAAGCTTTTATTGGTACTTTTCTTCTTGTGACCTTTCAATGAAGTTGCATTGCAACTTTGCTATTATTCTGCACAGTTTCCCGTTGTGGGTACACATTTTTGCCTATAGCATATTTAGCCACGCAGGTCTTTCAACTTCGCAGTGCCTATCATATTAGCATATGCAATTAACAATATGTGACCAAGAGTCTAGCTGTGTGTGTTTTTTTGTATGTACGCTTGTTTCGGGATTAGTGAAGGGTCAGTCGGCTAGCCAGTTTTCTACGCGTTCTTCACGTAGCCTAGAATCTGTCTTTTCCATTTACGGTTTGGCACTCAGTAGCATCCTGTGCTGTCGTAGCCTGTCAAGCGAAGACTTGTCGTCGTAGCAGGGCAGTCCGCTTTCATTCGCTTAATGCTTCGGTTCATCCGCCATGTAGATGTAGTTGTTGATAACGAGCAAACGTGTCCTCATTTGTTTCAAGAAGTCGTCGCGATCTGTTAGAGAAAAAAGTTGCTTGCATACATCTGTTTACAAATTTTTTACTCTACCAATGACAAGAGACGTGACTTTTTCAAAATTAATGAAGATTTGTCTCTTCTGCTTCGTCTTCTTCTTTTTCCTTAAAGTACATAGAAGCTCATCAACCTTAGACGATAGACAGCAAATAGTGGAGGCCATAAAAAGTCTTAACGGGAGACAAAACAGCAGCTTCTCTTTTGTCCACCAACTGGCTGAGGTGTCACTTTCTATTCATTAACGCTTAGCTTAGGGCAGCCGATATCATTTCGCTGCTTTTGCATAATGATAGCTCAATGTGCGAAGAATAGCTTCCGCCTTGCTTGAATAGTCACGATGACTTTCTGTGTGGCAAACTTATTCATAAGGGACGTGCTGTTGTTTCCAGCTGTCCTATGATTTTGCCATATCTCCCTACGGAACTGTTGGTCACACTGAAAATTGCTTGAACAAGTTTTAATCACGAAGACGTGAAGCTGCCATACGCCAGGTGCGATTATGCAACGATTTTAATTAGTCGGCTGTTCCCACCAGACGCCTATCTGATGAGACTTTGCGACCAAATATAGCACGTTATCATTGCCTTGAATCAATTATCAAACAGATCGTTTGTTGACATCGATCGACGACGATTCCCAACGTGCAAGGCATTCCGTCGACTAGAAGAGAAGCTTTACACAATGGCGAAACGAGCTTTTTTTCCCGCCAACTATGCAACCGTACGATGCGTCGTTTAGCTACGATCCGCATATGGTCAACGGGGAGATCATGAGCGCGCTCGCCCGCACAACTTGCTTGTTTTATTTATGATAATGGATTTTCTCCGCCGTCTGTCTGGTTCGAGGATGATTTGTTTGAACTTTGCAAACCAGAAACCATGGTGACCTCATTTTCAGCGAGTAACGGAATTGAAAGCAACTTTGGTCGTCACCGCCGCCGACGCCGCCTCCGTAACGTAGCGCGCTTCGTCGATAAATTTCAAATCCGAAACAGACCATTCCGCCGCTATCCGATCTCTTTGCGATCAGCCGTCATATGGTTTTTTGAAATTTTTTTCCAAAATAGGATGATGCCATTTTGTGCAGGATGGCCTAAAGCTTCTGCTGCTAAGGTATATTTGAAGGAAATGAGTCTGTCGATGATAAGATTCCTTTTTTGGACTTGCAGGCGGCAGCAAGAGATGTTTTAAAAGCGGCTGTGCACGTAGTGAAAGGATGAGACCTTCTGCGCTTCGTTGGGCCATTAGGCGTGTTAAGGCAGCCGTTTCGCGAAAGCTGACTTCTTAAACTTTATCGCGCAATGGCACCAGTCTTTTTGTGTTTCCTATCTGTATGCCACGTCGTATTGAGATGTTTGATCGAAACGTTGGCCATTTTGATTCCCTATTTGCTGGTCGAAATGTTCAATATACTTGCAGCCGGTTTTTGTCCGTTCTATGTCCTCAACTGGCCTTAGATAAATATTCGCTTTGACCGCTCAGCCTGTTGACAGGACGCCGCTGACCAGTTTCCCTTGTTCGCAACCTCCTCTGCTTTCTCTCAATTTGTTCTGGCAACTTTTGGGCGAAGCATTGGCTTCCCCCCTCTTCGTCCGTCCTGCAAGTTCGTTTGCAAACGGCTGAAAGTGAATGGCCCTTTTTGCGAAGGCACCCAACACTTTTGGGGGGCCCATTTGTTCGACGCAGTTATTAATGCGGCGTAACGTTAGGTCGATTTTGTGTTTCAGCGTCAAAACGGTGCAAAGGACGATCAGTGGACTTTTCGTGCACCAATCGTCGTAATGAGCATGAACACCGGGGAGCCCAGCGAAGTGACGCTGACGGAAAAGGAGCGCTGCGCCCGGTGAGCATTAATAATAAAGGAATGGGGGAAATGGCGGGAAAATTTCTGTGCGCACATCTTTTTCTTAAAAATGACATTATTTCAGGGAAAATCACAGCGAAATTGAAAGGCGAAGACGGAACAAGATGACCCATTACATCAACGAGCTGGCTGACATGGTACCTCAGTGCGCCGGCCTCGGGAGACGTCCCGACAAGTTGACAATTCTTCGAATGGCCGTCTCCCACATGAAAGCGATTCGAAGTAAGGAAAGTCTTTCCTTTTTTCTCCAAGTATTGCTCCTTGAGCAGTCGCTGTTAAGGATAAATGCCGTAACTCGACAGTATGACCTTAAGTGTCAGACTGTTCACTTGCTGAGGAATGGTTGTCTGCAATTTCATGAAATGTGATCTGAAGTCCTAACCTAACTCATCTGAGAAATTTTTACAAGCCAAGTCTAACAGTAATTTCATGAGGTTCCTTTTTCCTGAGTGGGCGCAGTACCCTCTTTGGCATCAATGCTATCAAGAAGAAGTATTTAAAATTACTTGTGTAACATGTCTTAGCGAAAGTCCATTTGCAACTATTTGCATATCTGAACACTTTTGCAGTCTCGTTTGAATTTCAAGAAGCTGTTTTTTGCCGACGGATTTATGCGGAGTAGGTAGGATGTTGTCAAGAAAAGTCCACCTTCGACTTTCCTGCACCGTTTTGGTGCTTCTTCATTAGAATAGGGAACAAAGGTACTTCTTTAAATGCCTTCACGTTGCAGACGACCCATAGGGTGGCCAGTGTTGCTGCAGCTAATTTCTTGAGTTCAGAAATTGCATTAGTGGACGAATATGAGAGCACTGAGCAAAGCAAAGCTGCGGAGAGCTATTCAAGCTATGTAATGGAACGTTTGTAGAGTTTATAACTGAAAAACTTCTACTAAGAAAAATGAGCTTCTTAAGAGCGGTTACTTTCGCGACTTATCGCATTATTGCCGCTAGAAGCAAAGCAAATCGCCAACTGCTTATTACGGTCAGCAGTTTTGATTTTCATGTACGTGCTGCCTCGTAATTACGCTCTTCAAATGCTATGCGTATTGCACAAACAGTGAATTAATTTTCCTTTTTGGAAAATGAATCATTTTAAAGTCGTGTTTTCTCCGCACGACTTTGAAGTATTGTTTGCCAACGATGATTTTTAACGTGGCCTATCAGCCGGACGCGGTTAGACGGAACAAGTTTTCATAATAACTTTTTCCATCCAAAATGAGCGCAAAAGGGAAGCTTCGGTCTTCCGTTGATCACTGGCTGTTTTGCTGTATTTAACTTTGCCAAAGGGGCAGTACGAAGCGGAAGTTTGGTCATTCCATTGGCCATTGTTCTATATCCCTCTTGACAGAATGACCTTTGTCCAGACGAACCGCGCTGACTTTGTTATTTAATTTTCGTCAAGCATCCGGCATCTATGCTACTGGAAATGCCGAGTTTGGAGCCGAGTTGCTTAGCACTGACTTACAGATTCAATAAATGGAAAATTGCCCCACCAAATGTGAATGTTGTGACTTCAAACTTTTCCAAAGCTCCGAGCGATCCTTTTCTTGAAAATATTAATTTGGTCCGCCGTTAATGAAGTATGTTTTAGGCAGCGAAGGTTGTTGTGACTCCTCATACCGACCTTCCTTTCTTACCGATCAGGAATTAAAGCATCTGGTGCTTGAGGTGAACCTTCGCCATAGGGACAGTGCTAATATTTAATCTTCTACTTCCTTGAAGGCAGCCAATGGTTTCATGTTCGTCGTTGGTTGCGAATCAGGCAAGGTGCTTTTCGTTGCGGATTCAATTTATCCCGTCTTAAACCTCACTCAGGCAAATAGATTGTCCCTTTATGGTCATTGATTGATCTGTCTTTTTTCTTCATAGGCCGAATGCATTGGGCACTCAATCTACGATATAGTCCATCCGGAAGACGTTGATAAAGTCAGAGAGCAGTTGTCCAATTTTGACAGTGCAACGTTGAATCGCGTGCTCGATTTCAAGGGTATATGCCCTTTTTTTGTAGGACAGATTCGAGTGCTTTTTCTCAACTTTTTCCTTTTTCAGCCGGAACTGTAAAGAAGGAGACATCACCAGGTAGAGTGCAGAAGCGACTGTGCTGCCGTTCTTTGATTTATTTTAAAAGTTGTTCCTCTTCCTTGCTCAGCCGTCAATCGCGTCCATATGACATGTCGGCGCGGCTTTATGTGCCGTATGAAACTTGGTCAAAGGGAGAACAATAGCTTTCACTTTTCCCGTCTTTCCGACAGAAGACCAATATTTAGTTGCAACGGCAATCAATACGTCGTCGTCCATTGTACCGGATACGTTAAGCGATCGCTGCCGCAAGGTTGGTTCAGTTCGCAACGAATTGCTTCGCATCTGCTCACGTAATCTGTTGGAAACGTCAGGATTGGAAGAGTGCACTGATCCCACCACGGAACAACCATACTGTCAGGAACGTTGCCTCATTTGCATAGGGCGATTGCAAATATCCAGCATGCCGATCAGTTCAAGCGTCGGCCAGTCGACGCAGCAATTTACCGTTCGCTTCAGCGAGGACGGAAAGTTCACCTTCGTCGACGGCAGGTAAGATTGATCATTGAATAAGTTGGATCTGCTTTTCTTTAAAAAGTCGTATTCCATTTTCAGCGTTTATGCCATTCTTGGCTACAAGCCTCACGAGCTGATTGGCTTCTATTGGTGGGACAAAGTCCATCCGGAGGATCAGGCGAGCGTCCGCGACCTATTCGCTCAAGGTGAGTTGTCCATTTCGTCGAAACAAGACCAGCTAGTCATAGTCCAATTCTATCCAATCCTATTAGTATAAGCAAGTAGAAACTGTGCCCATGAATTAGCATATATTTGCTATCCATCTATTTCCTATGAGGGTATGCTAATGGAAGTCCAGAAAATGTTCTTACTGTAGGATCTTTCGCCTATATATATATATAGGCACCTTTTATTAATAAGGTAAGGACTTTAGTTTAGACTTAAGGTCGTTTGGCCATTTAAGGTCTGACAGGTTCGTAGCTTAAGTGTCACTGTGGGTGTCACTTTGAATGTTACTTTTTAGTGCTCAAATTGAAGGATCATACCGTTTGCGTCATGAACAGGTTTCGTTCTAAATACGATGAATGGGTGTCGTTGCGTTCTTCTACGTGGACTTTTTTCAATCCTTTCTCAGAAGAGTTTGAATTCGTAATTGGCACTCACACGTGCGTCAGTTACGTAGGGTATTATATCTCGTTGAATATATATTTCAAAAAATGCATGTTATATTCCGTTTAAGTGAAGGTAAGCCGCCTCCAAAGGAAGTGGAGCAGAGCACCGAAGGTTGCTCAATTGTTAGTTCCGAGTTTATTCCCAGTTACCGTGTAGGCCCAACTAACAACGCTGTTAACCCAGTTACCTCGTCCCACTGGTTTGCCAGTACTCCCAGTGAACAAGAAGGATATGGCTACGGGCAATCGCTTCGTCATACAAGTAAATTTTAAACTCTTCGCTAAACAACTTTTGTATGTAATGTATTAATCTCAGATCCTTCTTATGAGTTGGACACGTCAGTCAGAAGTGACGTCTCTGCAGTGCACAATTTATTCACCCAAAGAGACTATCCATCTCCTGCCTTTCCACAAGTTGATATAGATTCCATTGGCTCACAAAATCTTGTCTTGGCAAGCCAAAGCGAGGAATGGAATGTTAACTATCTTCCCGAGGTTGCTTTCTACTATTGCCTTTATGGTTCGCATTACGGTTTTTCGCTTGTTTGTAGAGCTTACAAATGTCCACTGCTCCGAAATATGCTTCCGCACCGTGCAACCAAATGCAACCGAGTACTCCGCCCAGCAGTAGTTGGTGGACAAGTCAAAGAAACGATGTCGCCTATGATCGCGGTCTCGTATCTATAGGCGAGCGCTACATTCCTCAGTGAAAGGAAAAGCCGAGTTCATTACCGGTTTTCACCTGCGTCTCTCTCTCTCTCTCTCTCTTGCGACGTTCAATCTATTTGCTCCGCTCCGATTTTGCTGTCATAAAATTTCCAGTGTCGCTTCTACGTTTCTGCCAGAGTTGGTCGCATTGTCGACTGGCACTCATTTTGACCTTACACTTTCCGGCGGCTTAAGGACAAATGTCACTTGAAGCTTTGTTGCCACTATTATTTTCCCATTTTCTTCACGACACTTGTAAGTATTATTATTATTATTATTAACAGTTTTGTTATGAAAAGTTGAAATTCTCCAAATTGGTCACATTCAACATTGGGGTTAAATCAACTTCGGCATTTTGCACATTGGTTGGCTGTACCGAACTATCTATCACTTTATAAGGGACGCTAAGTTTGTTTGTCCGCACATGACGCAGCGACTCATTTAAAGAAAGTAATTAAGTAATACTCTTTTCAAGAGTAACAATATTTTATTAGCCGTCGCTTTGACCTATGGAACGTATCGCTGCCACCGTTTCATCCTGCGAGTCTTTGAACATGAATTCAACAATTTTATTTGCATAAGCTCTTTTAAGTCGAAAAGTGCGAGTCATTATTTCTCTTTAAAGAAACAAGACCTTTCCACGTTTATGCCGATGAAATAGTCTTGGAAAATTTAAAATTTCTTTATGAGCGTCATCTTTCAAAAAGTATGTATTTATACATGTTCTTTACTTATACGTGTCACATACTTTCTTGTTTAATTAAAGCTTCTCTTCAGTTGATCTAAAAAAAAGTGTTTAGCCAACATAGCTTCAAGTATTATTTTTGAAAACTGGCAAGAAAACGCAGCCTTCAATGCTTTGCGTAATTCAAGCGTTTTGCGCATCTTGTTTATTTGTTGCTTTGTAGAATAGCAACAGTGTCTTATGTTTTCCATTTAGTGGTTCTTTTGTAGTCACGCTTTAACAGGAAGCTTGACACCGCGCGAACCGTAGAAATCCCTGGAGAAAGAGACGTATGCAAATTACAAGTGGGAGCGGCAAATGCTTGAATACTTATGGTATTGGCGCTCGCAGCAGGCAATGAAAAAGAATCCGCAAAACAGCTTGTGCTTAATGCAGGAGCGATGTCGGTTGTAGAACGTTTTGTAAAAGGCGCGACACTGGTAGTAAGGACAGCTCTTCTTTTCAAGCGTTTTCCCTTCAAGCGCTCCGGCCTTACAGCATTCTTTCGCTTCACATCCGCTCGTCGCGAATCCTGCCGGGGAAATTTAAATTTTTGAATAGCCGTTTATCGCATTACCTGAAGACGGACATATACTGCCACTAACAGCTTCACTAGTCAGCTCATCCAGGTCATCCTCAGGGAAGTAATTTTGCATACAGTATTCGCCCTCCTCTGAGTCCAACTCTTCAATAGCAATGAGCAGCAGTTCCGAATCCTCTGCTGCAGTTTTTTCAATGTCATCATTGTTTGCTTCTCTCAGCTGATCAGATCTTTTGCTTATATGGTCATCAACGTGTTCGGGATCATCCATGTCGCGTCGTCTTGCTAACACATGATTGTCAATCACTTCATAGCTGTCCCCTTCCGCGTAAGGCCGCACAAAGCAACTGTAGCGCTGCTGTCCTGAAAATTGTTCTTATTTTTTAAGTATTCTTTTAAGGAATCAATGCCAACCTTCTTTTTGGCAGCACGCATGTTGACTGCCACGATTATGGCAATAGCGGTTAATAAAGCTTTGCCTAAGGTGCGCAAAGCATGGCAATCGATCCCTTATTTTCGCCTACAAATGGCATAGCAACGACGATAGCGTTGGAATGGCCATTATTGGTACTACTTGGTCGCAGCAGCGCTTGGCCAAATAATAATGGCCATGTCGCTCCGAGTCGGTATCATATTGGAATACAGGATCCGAGTGATTCACATGCAAATCGCCTATTGGCTTCTCTAAAAGCGTCTTGCACATGTCGTCCACCGAAGAAGGCGACTAAAATTGTACTTGTTAATATACTGCGCTCAGCGTCAAGTTGGTCGGTGCTTTACCCAGTCGATCGGCTGCGACCATGTTATCCTTTGATGCAATTGCTTAAAGTGTTCGTCGGACGACCCGAGCGCAGTCAACAAGGGCCAAAATCCAGCTTAGCAAAACGTGGCATTTAATTATTCAATACATATTCATATATTGCCAGTATCAGAGCGGTCACCTTATCGAAATGCAAATTTTCCCTCCTTTCCCGCCTGATTTAGCCATCAAACCTGGACAGTAAGTTTAAATTTTTTTCAGATCAAAAGTACATTAATATTCAGCGCCAAGTTTCATCAACGCCCCCAATTGCCCATCTTGAGGAGAGTAGGAAAATTTGAATACGTTCCACCAAATTATTCAACCGATAAGTCAACGGCACGTTGCAGCAACAGGCAAACCTGTTTACTCTTATCTTCTGGTTAAGATAACAGGGCGATAAGGGTTAGATTAGGAAAGTAGCAAAACGAAAAATGCATTGATAGCTGCAGTAGCGGAATGTCCATCCGGCGAAACGAAACGTGCCAATCGTAAGTCGGTGAACTTTCTTTTTTTTTTGAAAGATGCTATAATTGAAATATGTGCTCTGTCATTGCATGCGTACATTCTGCAAAGTTTGTCATTTGGTCTTTCGCGTTATGTGCCAGCCAAACCGCCACTGTTATCTTTTGTTATAATAGACTACTCAGGCTTGAGCTTAAGCCTATTGGAACAAGAGATAACAGCGCAATCTGAGTAAGTGGATGGTGGCGAGCAAATAGTGGGAAATGCTCACAAACGATTTTAAAATGTCTTAAGGGTTCCTAAAGTGAAATTATTAACACTTGCGGCCCGCTGGTTAGTAGAGCATGTGACTATAGAAATAGTTTACAATTTGTTGGCACCTTTGCAATTCATTTTACCCCACGTTGACCTTGCCTCCGCTGAAGGCGGGACAAGATTCGTCCTAAACACTCCGGACAATATAAATGTTGTATTCTCAAGGACACAGGAGTACAAAAAGAAAAATGATTGCACGTCAGTAATGGCCCTTAACAGGTATCCGGTGTTCAGCTTATTCGAATAACAAAAAAAACAACAGTAGCAATTTACGATTAGAGGTAGCCCGCCATACGCCCTTTTGATTGGGAGTACTTTTCGCATTAACCCCACGTATGCTATGTCTGTACCAGTTCGTATGTGCCTACAACAAAGTCTAATTGATAAACGAGGCATACTATGAGATAAACAATAACAATCGATACGATAACAGTAATAATATTAGTAGAAGGCCCTAAAATAATAAAATAGTAATAGAACAATTATTCTGAGCTACTAAGCATGTACGACCAGCGGCCTTGTTTCCATTGATAAACTGTCGCTTGACCTTTCGTCCTTTAATTGCTCTCATTGTCTACTATCGATAGTACTAACCGACAGGTATATAGAATTGCTCTTTTTGGCATGTCCGAATTGTTATGACCATTATTCTTTCCCTTTAAGGTCATTAGTTTCTGCCCACTATAAACGGCCGATACGTCACCTGAGCTATACGATGATGATGATGATGATGATAATAATAATAATAATAGTAAGTAACTTATAGTTATTAGACAATCAGTATCGTTGCCATATATCTAACGCATTAATGATGGGAAGGATAAGCTAATGAAGGT
Organism: Trichuris suis; assembly: GCA_000797535.1. NCBI lineage: Eukaryota > Metazoa > Nematoda > Enoplea > Trichinellida > Trichuridae > Trichuris > Trichuris suis. Next base: position 629,713 of record KN538392.1, on the reverse strand, counting down.
GCAGTTTCAAACCGTTCATATTATTAGGTGAGGCAAAAAGTTCCCGCCGTTTTTTGTCGACTTAAAGTACTCATAAAATCAAACTGTATTGGGCATTGTTTATTAAGCATAGCTTCCACTGCATTCAAGGTAGACAGGATTCCATCGCGGTAGAAAGACCGGAGCTTTGATCCAAAAAATTGAGCCATCCATTTTTTGATGTCCTCAGATTCTTTGAAGTGCTGCCATGACAGTGGCAGACACTTTGGCTAATTTAAAGTTAACTAGATAAATTTTAAACCACCTGCACTGTCTCTCAAGCGTATATTCGTTAAAATATAAGAAACTATACAAGTAATAAGTAGCAGTAGTAATTATCGCTCACAAAGCTCGCTAGGACCTTCTGTAAGCTCATACATATCAACATGATAATGATATTCACAATAATAGGCATTGCGAAAGGCAATATATGCATATGGTAATAGAGCACGCTTAAATCTACTGTAAACAGGCTAACCTTAACGGTACTTTTTAAAAGTCTTAATTCTGTAGGTCACTTTGAAAAACATTCTACCAGCTGCTTGCTCACAAAGGAGAGTAGTTAAAATTGTTTAAAAACAATACATTACGCAGTGATCGTTTGTCTATACGGATTTTTGTGTGGTGCCACGGAATAACTTACCGTATGTTAATGCGACCAAGAGATGCATAGGCGAGAAGGCAATGCGGTGCGCAAAAGCGACTGGATGACTCGTTGAGAGAGCTAAAGGAAAGTTTACCAGGAAAGTTTGTCAGTTGGCGCGGTAACATAACGTGACAAGTCAATTGCAACAAAATGACAATCAAAACGCACTATCTTTCTTCGGAGAAAAGAAGAAACGTTTGAACAAATCCGCAATTGCAATAATCTTTCATCGTCGATATTTTTTAAAAAATGATGGACGGACAAGCGGACGGTCAGTGCAAAGAACGTCGAGCACACACACCCAGCAGAGACCAACGCTGACGTCATCTTCGTCAAAATAGGCAGGCATCGAATTGACTTCACGTGACCACTTTTTTTGGATGAACGAAGATTAGCAAAAACAGCGGACGATGACCACACCGCATTTAAAAAAAGAACAAATTGCTCTCTTAACAAAGTGAATGAATGCTCGAGTCGTCTGGACCGAATAAAAAAGAAGTGTGATAGTAATAATTAATAATGAAGGCGTGCATTTCTAAAACGCCTAAAGAAAACACTGCGCTCCCGTAAGACATTAAAACGCGCTAAACGACAAAAGGATGGATTAACATAAACGATGGATAAAGCTGCCAAAGGCAGAATGAAGTACAAGAATTCACAGCACAAAGGAGAGGCTACAACTCGTCAGCCATTTCGACAACCTCTGTGTGAAGAAAAAGGAACAGTAAAAGTTTGCATCGTTAAGCCATGGCTCCGGCAGGGTGACTGTCCGAGCCTACCAAAAGGTCCCCATCTTTGCTCAGCATGTAGCCCGAATCCGAAGGAAGCAACTCGGCGCCGGCGCGCCCTTCCTTCACCGTCGGTTGGTATATGCCCGATCCGCTACCGGCTAATACGGTACTTGACTGATATTCGTCATTTTCCAACGTTAAGCGCAAATGATCATAGTGATCCTGAGAGCGACGACAGAACGGATAGCTGAGCGAGAAGAACTGGCTGAAATGGATATTGAACGAATTCCTTTTCCAATAGACCCAAGCGACCTGAAATGGAACATACGTTTGTGCAAAATGGCACCCAGACGTCCGGCACTTACCAAAGTTAACGCAAGCAACAAAAGCAAAAGCAAACTGACCACCAGTCCAGCATTTGAGCCACCTTCCGAAGCTACAATTCATTTGCATATCTATAGGCGTCAAAACTGTCAAACAGCTATAGGCGCTCACCAGTAGTCTGAACTAAGCTGGCACTTGGTGTTGTCATTGGACCAGTCGACAAAGCCGCCGCCGACGACGAATGCGAGGAATTGGGTAAGAAATGAATGCTGGTACAATTACGAGCATTCTCGTGCAGCACATAACCGTCGGCGCATAAGCACACGTACGGTTTTGCACCCGGGAAGTATTTATACCAATCGAATGTTCCCTTGGCCAGCTTTAGCGTTGGTATGCAAAGCTGCTCGCAAGCGCTATCTTCACACTTGTTCGGCCCTACAAGGTAAGCAAAATACTTATTCGCTTTCTAGTTCAATTTTCGCGCGCCACTCGACTACGACAAAATCCATGGGGTGTTAAGGCTTATCAATGAAATTTGACGGTGCCTATGGATAATTAGGTCACAACTTTCTCCACTTTCGACTTCCATACATGGGGAAAACATTTGCATGAGCTTAGATGGTGTTACGCGTTTTAAGCAAACTGTTCGCGTTGAGACAATCTGCAAAGGGCATAATGGGAATACTCACAATCTGGTTGTACGGCCGGATGGAATACTTTGACGGTCATAACGCCAAATATGCCATTCATGACGACGCGATTATTTTCTCCCGTAAACTTGTTAGCGACATGCACACCGTCGGTGCTCCAATCGGTCCAGTAAAGCTGCTCTTCGAAGACGGTAACGCTGAACGGGTGATAGATGCGATTTCGGCTGTTCAAGATGACCTTCTTATTTTGGCCAAAATAGTCGGACGAGCATATCTGCTTCAACTTGGCGTCCACCCAATATAGACGATGCTCGAGCAGGTCGGCCGTTAGACCGTTGGGCCAAATGGCATCCCGTTCAATGACAAATCGATTGGTACCATCCATACCGGCAGTTTCGATTTTTGGTTTTGCACCCCAATCAGTCCAGAACATTACTCTTAAAAAGTGAACTTATTATTATCTTCAAAAAATGGAGTCGTCCACCACGCGTATACCCGCATGCCGGATCGAGCGTGATTGCCCGTGGTTCGTCCAAGTCCTTGTTGATCAAGGTTCGTCGGAAGGAGCCATCAAACTTGGCCACCGAAATTGTATCCGCACCCGTGTCCGTCCAATAGATCAAATCGTGTACCCAGTCGACGGCCAAACCGTCCGGAGTGGTCACGTTGTTCGACACAATTGGCTTTAGGCATTCCGTCACATTTGGAATCGTATAATTGGCATCCATTGGACATCTGCGCAATTAGCAGAAATGTATGCCAAACGAATTCTAAACCCAACTTCACAAACCCGTATATCTTTTCCGTAACGACATCCGACCAGAAAAGCATGCGACGACGGTATGAGTAGTCTATCGCAATTACAGATGACATTTCGCTAACCAGAGGATGAGCGGTCATTGAGAGTAGGTCGATTTGACGGATACTGACCCTATTGGCAAGCAGCAGCTTAGGGAAAGGTCCTGAAAAAAGAAGTTAAGGTAAAAGTGCCAAAGTAAGAGAATATCATAAAGCTCACCGACAGCCCGACAACTGCGTTTGTCGTACTGCAATGCATAGCCGTGGTGGCACCGGCACTGGTAGCTTCCCTGAGTGTTTATGCAAATCTGGGAACACGTTCCGGGGGTATTGCATTCGTTGACGTCTGCAAGGGCAATTTGTCGACTTGACGAAAGGACCAAATTCCAAAAGGGAACGTACCAACGCAATTTTTCGGATCAAACGGCGAGACAGTGTATCCAGCGGTGCAGGAGCAGCGCGCACCCAACGGGGTGTTGGTGCACACCTGCTGGCATCGCGTCGTAGCGCAAAAGTTGACATCCTTATTTGAACAATTGACGTACGGTTCCTCGTCGAGAGGTTTCGCACCGGGACAACTTGGAACCTTGTCGCACACCTCCTTCCAGGGAATGCAAAAACCGTTTTGACAATCGAACTGCGTCAGTGGATCGCAGTGTTTCGCTTCAGGTTTGACGCCTATAAAAACAGTAAACATACGACGAAGGAGGCTGAGGCACATCTTACTTGATTCGCAGTTGGCTTCGTCCGAACCATCCGAACAATCTTTTACGCCGTTGCACCGATAGACGGCCGGTATGCACTTACCATCTTTCTGACATTGGAAATGTAAGAAAGAACACTTGTGCGTACCTTCAAATATAAAGCAAATGAAGCAACTCGAGTCGACAGTAAGATAGTACAATTCTCTTCGTCGCTAAAGTCCGGACAGTCGACGTCTCCGTCACAGACAAACTTCTTGTTAATGCAAGCACCGTCGCGACATTGGAATTCATACTGTTTACATATTCTGGTCAGTGCCGGGGACGTGTCCATGCATTCCGCTTCGTCCGAACGATCCGGGCAATCCAACTGACCATCGCAAACCCATGCGTATGGTATGCATCGCTTATCAGACTTGCACTGGAAGTCCGTCGAATTGCAGTGATAACCTGAAGGACGCAAGGCTCATCTCCACCCTTTTGTACGAAACGAGAATGCTCCACGTACTGCACTTGTCGTGTTCATCCGAATTGTCGCCGCAGTCGTTGTCACGATCACATTCCCAAACCTTTGGAATGCACCGGCCGTTGGCGCAACGGAATTCATTCACCTTGTCGCAAGTGCGAATTGAGCATTGGCGATTTCGCTCGTCCGACTCGTCCAAGCAATCCTGATGACCATCGCACACCCACTGCAGCGGAATGCACTTACCGTCCGATAGGCACTTGAATTGATCGCTGCTGCACTCTTTCTTTTCTGAATAGCCGCTCCGTTATGGGCGGAAGTTTCAGCGGATTACACTATTTGCGTCTTCTCGATTGGACGTAAGCTAAGATTCAAAACCGAAACGCCCTCCGCGTCACAACTACTAACCAAGTGGTTGAACGTTGGAATCATTAGGAATTTTTAGTTTTGATGCTTCGGGAGAGCGAATAGGCAACGATGTAAATGTTTGGTGGGCACCTTGCGCGACAGTTACTTATTTTGGGTGTGCAAAATAACGAAACGGCAATAGATAAGATTTGCGCAGTTGTACTTGAATTCTATTTTAAGTACTGTAGCTGAGCCTTCGGAAATTCTTCTTCGCTTACGAATGAATCTGAAAATGGGTGAACGAAAGGAAGACCCAATTTTGTCGTAACAATTAGCCTACAGCAATTCTGCGTTTCCGAGATACGCTTTAACCCCATTGAAACTTTACTTCGTTAATCAAAACGTTCAAAATACGCAAGGAGCGAAGGGAGCGAAAAAGCAATTAAACAGTACTCGCGATGGCAGTGCTCAAAGAGGCGAACCTGTGGCGCCGGTAAAAAAATGGTCTTCAAAAATTAAACGACGTTTGCGCTAAACGTTGCGCGCGCCCCATTACTGTACGGTTCTATTTTGGCGGATGCGGCCGGTTTTGCAGACGCCAAACCTTTGATAGCAATCAATTTTAGCATTTTTGCCAATGCCTCCGGAATTTAAGTGAATGCAGCCGGCGGCACTGGTTTCCCTTTAGCAAGGAAAACGCGTACGCAGCGTACTCTCATTTCAACACGACTCGTTGAAATGCGAACGGACGGTTTTTTAGCCTACAGCTGCTTATGAAAGGTTCGTTCTTAAAAAAAAGAAACGAATACAAATTACTTACTCTACGCCAATACCCGCCCGTCTGCAGACGGTTAACTCATTAATGGGCGACCCACCGTCATCACCTTTTAAGGGTAAAAGAATCACTTTAAACTTACCGCACACAGCTGGGTCTTCGTCCGAATTATCTCCACAATCATCGCTTCCGTCGCATTGCCAATGTAACGAAATGCATTTGTTGTTATGTAAACATTTAAATTCGTTCGCTTGGCAAGTTCGGGATTCTGTAATAGGAAGGTGCGAACGAGGGAAAATGAACAGCAACGCTAGGCAACATTAGCCTAAGCTACAATGGGCAACAACTTAGACAATGACTCATTCATCTGCTCTACAGCGTCGTTGAAATTCAAACGCGTCTGAATGGGAGCTGACCACTGTGTCAACATTAACCGTACAATGGAGAAAATAGAACTTCTCCCAAATCAAGACAAACAGCAACTAAATCCACACGATAACACCTTGACGGGCGAACTACCCCTCGAAAGGGCTGACAAAAAAGTGACACCCACCGCAACCCTTCTCGTCGGCATCATCTCCGCAATCGTTTTCTCCATCGCAGGTCCAATGGCGAGGTATGCACCGGCCGGATGGACAAGCGAAATTGTTCACTGGGCATGTGATGTCCACGTTCGACACTTAAAGGGGAAAAACAACAAAATGGTAAACAATCGGTCAAATTGGGCACAGGCGTAAATTGAACGTACCACCAACGGCCAAAGCCGGGATCAAGGCGCACAAGCAAAGCGTGAGCAGTAGAACCGATGGAACCATCATCTCAACGTTGCTCAAAAGGCGTAGCGCTTGGTGCGAACGCCTTCCACGTGTGGTGAATCGCTGGCGTGCCTGTGCGACGTCGACGGATTGCAGATACTGACAAAGTTGCACCGAGTCGGCCGGTAAAACCATCTACAACGATCACGAGTACACGCAAACAGCCAGTAAGCTCGCCTATGGTGGGCACTTTCGAACACTACAGTATGAATTTAATAACTTGAAAATCTACTTTTGTTTTTTCGCATTCTCACGAGTAGGGGGCTCGTCGAGGAGCAATTGCCATGTCACTCACCTTGATTTTGTACCTGCTGTAGGATCGGTGCATCGTAGTCTCTTCGAAACTGCAATGTAGAGCGGTTAAAACGGTTTACTAAATTGGTGTACGGTAGATGGATTTCGCTAACTTGCAACCCCGGAAACGCGTCCTGGCGAACAACGGCGCCAGTGAGTCATCCATCGTTCAATAGGCGCCCGAACGTTTCGTTGGGCACGCCAATGCTAACAGAAATAAAAAAGGCTCTACCCTGTTATCACTAGCAGCGCGATGTCTGGCCCCTGAAAAAAGCTGATGTTAAGATTTCATTGCGCATATCATTTTTCCCGTCCGCCTGGCGCCGCCGTCGAACCAGAATTTTTGCCATGGTAAGGGTCCCAAAGCTAAAATGTTTTCCATATTTCAACTTTGGACTTTCGTTTTAGCTGCACGAGTACGAGTAGTTGTCTTAAGCTCAATGCTAGCAGAATGACGAGACGTCGCTCCATAGATGTCTATATTGTCTTTTGGCTTCGATTGGCGGTTGTTTTTTTGTATCAAAAGCCGACAGTGCCTAATAAGTGCAATAGATCTATCTGTGAACTCAGCTGGCAAGGATCCGACAAACATAACGTGCTTGCATGCCGTCTCTCTGATAAAACCATTACCGGCTGAATCATCGATATAAAGTCAAGTAAGTCTATTGGAAAGATTGATTGAATTAAATAGGCGCAATTTAACCATTGCACGCTTCCGTAGTTGGCAAAAAACGATACACTTGAAAAAGCAGAAAATGTCTGGTCACGGAATACTGTTGTTTCGCAGGCGGATCGAAGGAATCATCTCAATTGTCATTGCAGACAACTTAGTCGTTAGTAAAGTTGGAAAAGCAAACAGCAGCTTCGGCGACAGCTTGTCATAAGCTTCATTTGCTCAATGGTTATTTACAATGCGGAATAGCTATGATGAAGTAGCTTTCAGGTAAGCTGATGTCAAATTGATTGCGGGACTTTGTTTATTGTTGTAAAGGGACACTCTCACCAAGTGGGCAACCCTTTCAGGCTTTTTGTTATATGAATTGCTAACAGCTTATGCTGTGGTTAAGTTGGGTTCCTACAGTATGGGCGTTTAACTTTTCCGCTCTTAAACATCCCAACTGTGGGCTAAGCATCCATTGCATTCTCTAGGAATCATCGCGTTTTCAGATCGCAACGTTTTAAATAAACATATTGGCAAAGTTTAAAATGGACGTTCGTTTGCCCGTCGCGTATGTCGCTAATTTGAAAGGGTTTAACCGGGAGCTAATTAAATCATGCAATTTTCTTTATTTACAAACTGTCTAGACTGCGTACGCTATTTGCAGCTGAATATGCTGGACAGTTTTGTTTACCGTTCTATTTTGCTTTTACTTTTCGGCTCTATTGGTCGCTCCCTGTCGGGATGCAATGTGCTCAGGGAATTTATTTTGCCGTCGATCGGTTTGTCAACATTGTTGCATGCGAATGCACGCGTCTATGCCAACAAAATGCGCGTCGGAATTCCACGATACTGTTAGGGATTATTAGTTAAAATGGGAAACGTAAAAGAATGGCATTGTCAAAGACAGCGCAGACCTTAGTCGCTTAATATCGATGCTTTTGCACACTGAAAGGAAGATAAATACTAATGAATTATTCGTAAGTGCAATCTCGTGACTGAAAATAGATGAGCAGCATTACTGTAGTATGCAGGTTCTATAAGATTCAAAACAAAAAGAACCCTTTTCTTCTCTAAAGCCGCCTTTACCTGCGGGATTTGTTTAGTATTATTTAATAATTTTCAGTTGAGTATTCTGGTACCTTTTAAGGTGAGTCTATGTCGCAACTCTTATGCCAAATAAGGTGCAAATTATGTCCAACGAGAGTGGGAACTTTTTTGCGGATAATTGCTACGACGTCTGAATGTTCCTAAGTTTTGCTGGCCCAGCGAAGCCGAATGATTTTTCTTTTTAGACTTAGGAGCGAAACAGTTACGAGTCGATCTTCAACTTTTCCTTTTTTAAGCTATTATTCATTTCCTTGCTTCATTGCTTGCAAGGTGAATTCTAAATGACTGTTCGTAGTTGATGTCAAGTCAAATCTATTTCAGAAATCCTGTGAAACCATATTCGCTGCTTTGTACTTGAGAGCACCTGTAAAAAGTTGAGTTCAGACCTTTTGCTACGTACTTTGCTTCTTTGGCAGTACATTTATTAATGCAATGGAAGTTAGGAGTTTCTTGTGGTAACGAAAAATTCGATAGTTCTTGTGGTAACGAAAAATTCGAATATTCCGGCTTTTTGCTTTGAACTTCACATCTTGATTACCACTAAGCAATAGGATCAATAAATCGAACTTATTTTGTAAAAAACTATAGCATACATTTATTTAAAGGCGTATATGTGAGTTTCTTAGCTGCTGGATGGCGCTACTTTTTAAAGTGGACAACTTGTATGATGTTACGTGAATCGATTGGTTGGTTGCGAGATTTACACTTACGAATAAAACTTAGTAGGCTGCTGTGTGGTTGTGTATTTGGAAGATTGTTTCTTTTCCAAGGATAAGAATAGCAAAGGAATGGGGTTTTCATTTGAAAGTTTAATTTACGGAAATAACCCATTTCGTAACGAAAAAATGCAATGTGTTTTTTTTCAGAACTTTCAAGACTGAACTTATCTCGTCGACAGCGAAGCGAATAAGCTTTGGGCTTTCTTTATTTTTTCTTCTCGTTTCCCTAACGACTAAACTGAAAGCTCCGAAAAATAAAGTTTATGTTTCGGCTGAACACGTGCAGACTTCATATTGCCATTATGTACCGTACGTAAGCTTCGTAATATGTGGCATTGAAGAAGCATTAAGTAAACGCAATGATAATTTGAAGGCTGGACGAAATACGTAGGTTAAGTAAAAGTTACTTTACGTTTTGCACCTACGTAACATGGAAAGTTCGCAACGAATTAACCGCGAATAGCGAGGGCCGACCATAAGGTGTTAATAAAGACAACAAATGCTGAACCAACGGACAAACGAGCAGGTTGTCAGGAGAGTCGCTGAACGACACATTAGCATTCGAAGCCTTCGGAACGCTCTTGCTTTATTGTTACTAAACATTCGCTGTTCAACAGATAACAGATAGATTAAAAGGTGGTCATCGTGACTTCGTGGGATGAATTGACGCACTTTCACATTTTCTACTAAATGCCTGATTCATACACTTTTTGCTAGATGATTCCTGGCCGTAGACTGGAATGCAAAGTTTAAAAGTGGTTGTTCAGTGTTGTCCTTAGCGATAAGCAAAGTTCCATCGAATGGTCCTATATTTCCTTTGATTTAGACGTTTCACTTTTCCGGAAGTGTTTCTTTACTTACTATGCTTCCGACAACCAAGAGAAAATGATTTTCAGGGCTGCTAAAATGATTTTCAAGATATTTTTCACCGTAAAGTGCTATAAGTTGCGAAGAGCGTTCTTTGCAGCGATTGGCTGTCATTTTTGGTGTTGCGAGTTCTAGCGATCGGCTGTATTACAAGTTGTTCCCCGAATTACGCAATGGCTCGACGATGCGAGAAAGATGAGGCGCGCAAGCGAAACCGTATTAAGTTGGCTAGACGACAAAAGCAGGAAACTTATCGCAAGTCCTTATCCGACCGCTCGCTGGAAATTCAGTGCTCCGTGTGTAAGGTACATATGCAATGTACAGTTCGACGGTGACATTGGCATCTAACTCTATTTGAACAGCGTTCGATGGCTAATCAGTCCACTTATCTGGCACACATGAAGGATAAGCATCCGAAGGTTCCGTTGCCAACAGAGCTACAAACTAAGTCATGAAGAGGCGCACTATTAACATTACTTAGATCATTGGGAAAACATAGTTAGCTAGTTCATTATGTAGTGTAGTTCCATTAGCTAATTTTCGAAAACCGTTCGCATGTGCTCGTGTGATCCCAATGTTTCGTCTCCTTTTTCGTTGAAAGCATGGTGAATATGGTTTCCATCTGCTTGGCATTGGTGCGCTTTTGGGTTTAGTAAAACATTTGCTTGCACTTGCATGTACGTTGTCATGCTTTGGTTCACGTGCAGATGCATTGTGATTGCAATCGGGAGCGGCGGAGATTGCAGCAAATTAGTAATATACCATTAGAACGTCTTACTTGTTGGCAATAACACAATCGGTCGGTGTCGAGCTGCTTGGTCGTTTGACGCATCGTCGCTGACATGTCCATTTGTATGTGGAGGTTAGCACATGCTTGCGCATTCGTTAGTATTACGTTTATATTAATACTTTAAGAATAATCTGTAGCGCAGCCTGCTGAACAACTGACTGATATTGTTGAGCTTTTATAAACGGCTTCAATATGTACTGTTGCTTTTCAGGTGCTGGAAAACTGAACCTCCGTACATTGCGAGTCTTCCGCAGCAATTATTATACTAATAATAATAAAAGTATTATTACAGTTGTTTTGTTATGGTTGGATCGTCCTGTTATAGAGCTTTCTTGGCAATTTACATTGCTTACTCAAAATAGCTTTAAGTCCCCGTTTAAAAGTTTAGAGCCGTTCTTTAAATGTATTTTGTTATAACATAATAGTGGGGGACTGCGCTTCCGCTAAGGTGAAAGTCATCGCTGTTGCGTGAACGCACTTCCACTTTTTCCGGTTGCTGTAAGCGTCCTAAAATCCGCTGGATGCCTAAATGTTTCGTACGAGTCTACGTCATGGTAAATTTTCGAAAGGGCAAACGGTTTCATCCCAAAAGTCTTAAGTTGCTTTTACCTACGTTTGCTTCGGGAACGATAGGTGGAACTGTTAATGCAATATGAGCCTATCAGAAGCCGAAACTTTTGCCGTTATGCGAGCTTGATTGAGTGCTTTTCCAAATGTAGCTGTTTCAATGCAGAAAATGTATTTGTAGAATATACGGGCGTTTCGTATGGAAATAAGCGAAAGTGAAGGCACTTTCAAGTTGTATAGGCGAATTTCAATATATGAGCCATATATGGCATATTCACAATTCTAATCAACTCTTAGCAATTGCTTTCAATGCACATGCGCTTTTCCGTCTGTTGAGCGGGACATTCAGGCTGTTTGTGCGGGTTCTTGGCTGTTCGTTGTCGAATCTGCACACCGGTACCGCAGCTGGCTGAACAGGCGCTCCAACTGGACCAGCTGCCTATACGGCATACGACAGCTTAAAAATATGCAAAAATAAATGTTCAACGCATTTTTCCCATTCATTCACATACAGCACGGCCTCAGACGGCAGCGAGCTTTCTCGACCAACTCAACAGGGCAAGGTTGACCTCCGTTTCGTGCCGGCGACAGAATAGTTCGTACTCTTTCCTTTGTACCGCGTCCACATGTTTGAGTGCATTCAGACCAGTCTGACCAACCACTAACGACGCAATCTTTAGGCGCTCCGTATTCTTGCTTCGTGATATCCGGCAGTGCGTTCAAGTCGTTATTTTCATGAACTATAAAGATAATTGCTATGATATAACTGTTATCTTTTTATTTTCACTTGTACATCTAATAAGCGACATGCTCAGGGTAGCTGCATTTTGTAGAGAAGTGCTGTTTACGAAAAAGCAATTCTTCTATGGCTACTTTTTGGGAATGTTAAGCTTATGCGTCACAGCGAGACTGAAGCTGAGCAAATGTACGGTCGACCTACTTTGATTATCAACAGTGTTGTCACCTTCACTAAGGCACGTTCTTTTGCAATGTTCGACGGTCTGAACAGTCAGTCATCAGGAAGAAGCGTATGTTTTTGATCTTACCAAGAAGTTGTTACGATTGCCTTTGCATCCGGTGTACGTGAAACGCCGGCAGGTTTTCGACCCGGAGTCGAAGTAGTAGCGTGGAAAAGTGCCTTCGCATTGACCGCGTTCCATTAATTCCGAGCAGATTTCTTAAAGCTCACGTCGTCGACAAAAAAGGCAAATCCTAAGAGAATGATAGGCTTACCAGCGGCGTGAGTCCTCATGAACGTGTCGCAGCTCAAAAGATTGCAGCTTTCCTTTTGCAACAGCTCCAAGTGTTTGCAGGTCTCTTGATTTTCCGGTCGGTAAAGAAGCCGCGTTCTTAGACGAATACCCTCATCGCAGGAACGACTGCATGGGCTCCATTCGGACCACTGGGTTGCCTGGCAGTGAGGATCTTCCACAACATTGCACTCAAGACCAGCTGATCCTTAAAAATCCCAATCATGAGAAATCGCACCGAACTGATCCTATCAGTCTTTTCAAATTTTTGTTAGTTTGGGAAGAGCTTCTACTTGATAGTTAGATGACTTAGCGCAGTGCTTAACTGCTTCCTAGTTTTCCAAAGTAGTTTACCATTTCTAAGTTTTGCCCATCTTATATTCTGTTACCTGTACAATTTTCATTTTCCGTTAATTGTATGCTGCATTGTTTAATGGCCATTGGGTTGAGATAGTTGCGCACTCTGGATCTCATCCCTTGACCGCACTTGGCGCTGCATTCGGTCCACTGTGCCCATGGGCTCGCGGCGCATTGGTCATTGAAATTTTCGGAACCTGCATCAAGCGTCAATTCTTACTTTTCCATCATTACTTGTTTATCCGTTTTGGTACCATGGCATACGCTCAAAAGAGCATTGCAAAATTGCTTCTCGTTCATTTGTCTTGAACATCCCATAATATGGGCTTTTACTGGATTCTTGTAGCCTCGAGTGCGCATGCGTATCCCTTTTCCGCAGGTGGCGCTGCATAGGGACCATGGTGCCCAGTTGAGCACGGTGCATTCCTCTACAGAATGCCCTTTTATTGAAAATAACAATGGTACAAGCAAGCCTACTTTTGCCCTTGTTTTCTAGATCTTCGCTCGTCTCCGTTTCGCCAGTGGAAGCGCGAGAAGCCAGCAAATATTCGGACGAATCTTTGCATTCCGATGGATACACCTTCAAAACGCGGCATTTTGCAAAGCATAGGTAAAGGCTTTTTTGTACCTTGTCTTTTCGGAAGGTTAACTTGGCGAAAGGTGGCATATTGTCAGAATCGGCGTTGTAAAAAGGGGAACGAGGATCTGCGGGACTTTTGGTGGTGATAGCCTTGATAGGTTCGCGCGGTACGGATGGATTGTTTGGAGACTAGTAAGAATGCACAATTAAGGTAATAGCGAAAAAACGGTTATCTTTCACCATATAAGTTATGCCGCTGTCCACACCCGCGTCAAAAGGATAAAGGTAGAATGTCTTCTCGTCGATCCATGAGCAATTTTTTAAACAAAGGTTAAACGACGAGAGGCCTACAACCCAGTCAGGGCTTGGGCCCAGCATGCTGGCCAAGGAAACAAGATGATGATATCTTGAAAATCCGCTGCTAATCAATGATCAGAGAAAGGTAGAAAGCTGAAATTACTTATCCACCCTAAACATTGCGCGCGTTATTCCTTGTACGTTAGGGTACCACAAGCCTCTTGCTTTTATTATTGTGCGAACCTCGGATGCCTGCAAGTACGCAATCCTTATGCAAATTTAAGCAAACTGAAATAAAAGCATCTACTTGTTCGCGTATTTCTTGCTCATACGCTTGGGTGCTTCCCCATTCGGCTAATTCTTTCATCCCATCGCTGGCGTAGCCACCATATGCCCACATAATGTACCTGCGACTATGGCTGGCCCCAATAATGTCACTGAAATGCGTAAGGTGTTCCACTGAAAGAGCAATGCGTGAAAAATCCATAGTAGAATCCAAGAAAGCTTTATACAGCTTGGATAATCTCTCGGATGAGTCTGTCTTGACCAAAGACCATCAAATATGATTTCATACTTCGCTTCGTCGCAGCTACAGCATTCCTCTGTGGCTTCCGAGTTTTTCGTCGAGTCGTAGCCAGCTTCAAGCACAGCGTTTGTGAGTATTGTCATCAATTAAAGACGCGGTACCACGAATGCAAAGCTTCTTCGTCAGCTCATCGTCGTCCATGTACCAAATATTTGGATATTCCAATACGGCTGCCTTGAACGTGACGCACCCTTCGTCATGCGGTGGAGCTTGCCATATGACAGAGACGTTTGCTTTGGGAAACATTGACGAATGAGTAACTGCATGCCAACAGTCGACAGACCATCGTATATCTCCATCCTCTTTCAACTTAAGAGTACGTAAGTCAAGAAGGGAAGAAGAAAGTTTACGGAAGCTTGGAAGAGTTACTTGGAAAAGTCCAGCGGGTTCGTTCTCATCGTTGCTTGAAAGGGCTGCAAGAGTGAAGCCACGAAACGTTTGGATGGTAAATCGAGTCTTCCAACCTTGTATGACAACTGAAAAAGCATAAACAAGTTTGTTTGTAAGAGACAAAGTTGGAGCGGCAGTTTACTTGTATATTTCTCGCCCGGAATGTAGCCAGTCACTTCGTCAAGCGAGCCATTGAGCGGATACGGTTTCACTATTACCTGAAAGCCATTGTTTCCCGGACTTTTCAAGGCATTGCTATTTTTCAATGGTCGCCGATCGCAGTCGGGTCTTTTCCCGATACATCCAAGGCAAAGAGTTAACAAGATTGCAGCGGTTGCTTTGCCGACACGCATTATCATGGATGCAAGAAGCCAGCCGGAATGTAAGAGGGCGAGTAGAACTTTGCAGAAACGTTAAACGGAAGAAAGGTTCTTGCAGCCAGATGCTGCTTAACGACGGCACTTGCTACCTATAAATTATTTTTCGCGTTGTTGCCCAGCTGCACCTCGTACGTCCTGTTGCGCATTCAAAACGAGACGCGCATGCTTATAGAAACCTTTCTTGGCATTTTGCCCACTTGAAACCGGCAGCACATGTTGAAGATGGTCAAGACTGCGACGCACCCCCCTAAGTGGTTATGCAGCCCAAGGTTGTTGTGCATAGTCATTCTGCTTTTGAGCCCAACGTTTACTGCTCCTCCATATGGTGGCAAAGCGTACTTCGCAACGAGGGCTAATTTAAGGAGCGCTTGTTTTCTTTTAGCAACTTGTCGTACGAATTACTCTGTAGCGAGTTAGTACAGGTTTACAATCCATGAGCAAGCTGTTCTATTGGGTTGGATTTATAACTGCGTAACAAAGTTCTGTTCTTTCGTTGCATTACGTTTATTTCTAAGGGGAGTAAGTCAGCTCACAAAATAGGATACGTTATGGCAGGGGAAAAAGTAAAAGTGACTCCGTGTATGTCTAAGCTTCGTCTGGTGGACGCGTGCGATTCTTCTTATTCTGAAGTTGCTATGTCAGTCCGTGGTCAGGAGTATCCCATATGAAGGTTCTTAACCGCGTTGCATTTTCCTTGTCACGAGTATGGGGCTTCTGCTTTGCATAGACACCACTGTGAACATGTGGTTAGCGCATAAAATGACTAAGTCAAAGATATCTTCTTCCCTCGAGAGTCAGTTATGCATATTCTCAAATCTATAGCCGAACTTTAGAAAAGCATTCTGTAACGAAATGCTTAGATACATTAATACAATTGTCATTTGAACACAGGATTACTGGTATGTAATTTCATACGGCAAAAGAGCTGTTTTATTGACGAGAAGGAAAATGAGAAAACGAACAGCGGAGCGATATACCGTTACGCTGTCGACGGAACAGGTCAGATCCTGAAAGCTCCGCTTTTCTTTTTCACCTTTTCTTTATTTCATCAATAAATGGAATCTTTTGCCGTATGAAATACATTTTTATTTGCTGTATGCTTTGTTTTGTGATGGGTGCATCATGTCCATTCGTGGTTCCTTTAGAAACGTACACCGCTTCTGCTCCATTCGAAAGATAGGGCGTCGATGGGAAAATTCCAAGAAGTTATGCGTATTGTATGAAATTGAAAGTAATTCTTTTTTCTGAACATCATCATGTCTCCTTGATTATTGGCGCTTAAGGGGACAATGAATTGCTCAGTGCAACGAGGTTAGTTTCGTCCATTTCGAAACACGTGGCTAACAACCTCTCTTATGGTGTAGAAGTCGTACGAACTGATAATAAGTTTTCTGAACTGAATATGATGATAACCTATTCGGAGTAAAAAGTCGACTTTTTTGTTTAACAGATGACTGACTGCTTGGCTATGCGCATTTGTGCATTGCTACTCAGGGAGGCTAACTCTACGGCGAATGTCTTATGGCTGTTTTGCTGCAAGGACAACTTGACTAGTTATGTAGTCCGTCAGACGTGACAGCCACCGTTTGTTTCTTTGGAATGAGGAAAGACGATGCGCATTTCCTTTTTTAACCTAACTTTACGTCTTGTGATTATCTTTTCTCAACGTTGCACTTGATGCATAGGAAATAGGTGCTTTCTATATGAAGGCGAAGTCAGTGTTTCGCGCGAGGCTTTAAATTTCGGCAGCACGAAGGTTTGTCACATCTCAATAGGCGAAATGAGAAAAACTCAATATCTTCTTCCTGAGATTACGTCACGGCACTTATTCAGTGCAATCCAAAAGAGTATCATTATGTAAACATCTCTTCGCTGTAATGGCCTCGTTTCACCAACTGACAGATCTGTTTTCGTCGTCTGGCTCAGTTAGCTAACTTTAGGCGTTCGTTAGGCTTCATGACAAACGACTGCCGATAGCGTCTGTTTTGAAAAGCAGTCCATTGCGTAAAAAGGATACAAAGCTTAGCATATTTCACCGAGTGATGCTTAACGATTATTCTTACCGGTTTCTTTTTCATGTCGTGTAAATTGCGCGTACTATAAATGCCGGTAACGTTAATTTGGAAACGAGCGAGACAAGGTCGGTAGCAGTGTCAAAAATATATTTTAAAGCGTGTCACCGCTGATTCGTAGCAGACGCGCAGCCGTCCAAGGCAATGCGCTACTCTCGTAAAATGGGCCTTTATGTACTGTTGCCACCATTCTGAAACGTAAGGTCACGGCAGTAAAGGCTTTTCTAGCTTTGATCACTTAGAAATCATTATGGGCTCCTTGTCATTCCTATCAGTGCAGTTAGAAGGCGAAGCTATGCTCATTTTGCCCAACTGCAGTTAGAGGAGTCGGTTAAGGCTTGCCGCGTAACAGTGCATTTCCTTTAGGAATTAGAATTCTCGTTACATTGACTAGTCATTATGTTGATATTGAAAAGCTATCAATGTTAGTCTCATGAAGCGATCGTTTTTGTCTGTCAGCGCACTTTGCCAACGTCGGCTGCAATTATTAACAAAAATCAAGTCAACCAGAATTTTGGCGGTAACATTCCATAGGAGCACTTGCGAAAATCATATTTAAAACATTTAGATCGGGTAACAATGCTGTAAAAATGTTTCCGATATGTAAATCTGACTGCGAGAAAACGCCATATGCACTTTGCTAAGAGACAGGCTGACTGCGCTTGCAGAAAAGTACGTTCTAAAGATACATCGATACACGAATTGATGACGTAACAGATTGTAAACACCTTTGGCAATGTTGGCACAAAGTCAGACTAGTCAAAAGAGCGGTAGTGTTTTCGGGGCTTCATGTTGGCTATAGATTTCCGAAGAAGGCATTTTGCTTTTCACCTTTGCTCAACCATCGCGGGCCATTATCTTTATCGTCCGTTTGAATCGATAAGCTGTGGAAGAGTTGTAAAATTCTTCACAATTGCTTATTATCGCCAAAGCATGCATGGCAATGTCAGTTTTGCATTTCAAATAGAATAAGCGCAAGCTGAGCTACGAAACGAGCGTTCGAGCATCGTTTCGCTTTAAATAGCCGTTGAGCATTTAGAATTGGCACGGCTGTTGCCAAGAAGACCTATCGCAACGTGTTCATAGCAGCAGTTGGGCAAGCGATTAAAAAAAACTTGTAGACAAACAGTTGTCCAACAATTCCCTTCTGTTGCAGTTCCATTCTTGAGCATACGTAAACCACTAAAGATACTTTGTGACTTACAACCGATTTGTCTATGTTCTTTAGGTGCTCTACGAAATATTTTTTAAGAAGCTGTAAGTAGCTGTTGAATAAACTATTAGTGTGTGCGTCAAGCAAACTATAGATTAATCATTTAGAAGCTTCTTCCGGGCCAATGAAAAATAGGTATTGTGGCTAATGTGTTTACGATAGAGCAAATCTCACAGGTGCATCACATTGTGTGCTATATAGAAAATTGGATCTCCCAGGCAGATACTCTTATTATTAAAGTATGCAATGCATCCTACAACGTATTACTTTATGCAGTTTGTGTCGAAGCATATCCCAGCTGCTAAATATGCGTGCCGCGACGCTGCGCATGTTAATATTTTTATTGACGAAAAATAGCATTTATTTTTTTGGTATGTTGTTGTTGTGGCCACAGTAAAGACGACAATTGACCCAACGCGAGGAAGAGTGTTCCGCGCGTGGATCCGTGGCGCCAAAGGCGGCCAGCATTATGCATTGCTTAACGGAGGAGGAAAAGTCAAAAACGAATAAAGCAGCCCTAAACGTTGAGACAGCAACGACGATTATTTGACAAAGTTAAAAGGGACAACTTGTTGTAAAACACAAACGACATAAAAGTATATGAGTTTTTGCATACTGCGTGGTAGATAACGAGGACGACGACAATGAGGACGATTAAAAAGAGTTAATGGAAATCTGGCAGCCTGCAGTCGTTGCCTAAGAGCATATTAGTAAAGTTCATGAACTTTCCTTTGTAGCGGAGTTCGACGAATATCTTATCAGATGGTACGTCAAGACAATTGAGCCTCTTGCCTATTATCTGACCTTGTCTGACGGCCTGTCTTCCCAGCTCTATTGTGAACTTGGCATTGTATATGTGAGCCGTAAAGTCTAAACAATATACCATTTGTATAGAGGGGAAAGAATAACCAGTTTTCACTTTACCTGTCCAATGACCAGCACCTAATACAAAAATTCCGTCATTTGAACATGCGTAGTTTTCAATGCCATTCTCCAATGCTTTGGGTCTGAATCGGCCCAGAAAGTGGCCATCGATTGGCGAATATATGTTAGGCAGTCTGTGCACTTTCTCTCCGCCCTTAAGAAGTTGCTCCGTATTGGGACAATGGATTTCCCAACCTTTTCCGTAATGGCTGCAAAGCAAGCATCCACCTTGCGCCATTCCGCTGTCACCTTCAGCTTACCGTTTGTTCTGGTATACGGCGCCAGACATTTTGTTCCCAATGTTGGACTCGCATATTTGACCAGTACACATACCTAATGAAAAACCGCAATATTTCAAAGTAAAATAAGGAAGCGCGCTTACATTGCTTCAGATGGTAGGTCGGATCTATCAACTTGCCCTCTCGATAAAGCTGGAACAAAATATGCGGTTCAAAAGGACTGTCTCGACGAGGCAAGCAAGACAGCGTAAGGCTGCGCCCAATTTCAGCTCCCTTTCGAACTTTGCCGCCGTAGAAAAGGGGCTGAATGTAGGAGATCACCGCAGTATATCCTTAAAAAGGCAAAGCATCCAAGTCAGGCAAGAAACGCACAGCCCAAAATCCCAAATGGGCAAAGCTTTCCGATCGCATCGCGAATCCTCGAAGGAATGTATGATGGGTTAAAGGAAGCATTCTAGGCGGGCTCCTCGTAGAGTTAATAGCTCTTTGGAAATTTTACTTTTAATCAGAAGTTTAAATTAATACAATATTCTGGCTGCACATAGGAGACGAGTTCAATTCGATTACCCCCCACCCTTCGGGAAATCATTTCACGCTTTGAAAATGAATATGTTATTAGTAGAAGATTGTAGCTGCAATGGGACCTATGTTGATTTCTTAGCCTACCATAATCAGCTTATAATAAAAATAGAGGATTGTGTTGCAGCATATAATTGATGTTTCAGCATGACTAGAGCCTTCTTAAACAATGCTTTTCTCCTGATACGTTGTTACATCAGGAAAATGCAATAGAAGCTTGAGCGTTTCGTAAACATTTAATCACTGTTAAATCGATCTGCGCTTTTTAGAAAATAGCTCAGTGTGCTTTTCTAAACTGCAACTGCCGCCTGAAAAAGCGTATGTATGCTATACTATCGCGTCAGGCAGCATTAATCGTTTAAATAGAAGCCGCAAAGAATGACCACACCTTAGGCTTGTCCTGGCGAGCTCGAATGCTAGCATGAAACACTAATGTAGTTGAAAGAATACTGCGTCCGAGACACGGAAGCAGACACGTTAGCATTCGCATATTAAAGCACCACGTAAAAATGGGAACATAGGGTTCAACACATTTAATAGCATATAGCAAAATATTAATAATATGCAAAATTTCTCCTGTTTGCCTGAACAGTCAGGAGCACCTTGATTTGGCACCCGCTCAGTTCAAAACAAGGGTGCATTGATTTTCTTTGCTGCGTAAATGAAGCCTGGCTCAAGAACGACCAATTAAGATAAGCCCATTGAAAGCTGATCAAGGCCACAGTATCGCAAAATCCATACGGGAATTCAAAAGGCTTAGCACTTAGATACTCGCAAAGTGAAGGATTCTTGGAGCCGTCCGTGTGAGGATAAAACCAAGTGAACTAACTAACGCCGGAAAACGCTTGAGCTAGTGAACCTATGGCTTAAGAAAAATGGGATTGCATTATAAGAGTATTGATGATCGATTTTCTACGTGTTCTTAATGGCGCACAATCGCTATCGATTGCTTGCATGCCTATGGAGCGCCATTTAAACTCGTATATGATCCCTTAAGCTCTTTGCGAGGCCGAATGGGCCACCTGTTGCTCTTGACGAGAAGATTCCTTGAATGGCATCGCCTTCCGGCTGGAGAACAGACGAAATATGTCAACTTTTTCACGACCCAATTGTCGCGTAAGGCGTACCTTTCGGTGAGCCGTATCAACGGGGGGAAATTAATCTGCAACAGTCGTTTCCGGTATGTCTTAAATGATCTTTGATTGTTCAAAGATTTATCGACAGTTCAGTTGGCGCTAGCTGTCAAGGACGACCGGATTTGGCCAGCGCGCGTAGAACATCATTCCAAAAAAAGCCAGTCCAGCGGTCGACCCCGGCGCTCACGCGGCGTATAACCCTTCCAATCGATGCGAAAAATGGCACTCTGTATTTACCTAACCATTGTCCGTCGCCAGTGATTTTCAAGCCATGATCAACGCAAGACGAATCGCCGAATGGACGATGGTAGGCCACGGTGCCGTCGAATGGGGCGTAGACCTTACTGTCCGCTTGGCAAACAATGTCAACGCCTTTGACGAAACGTTCGTCAAATCTAAAGCGGGAAGCAAAAAATGAGAAAACATCTTTTCCATAGGCACATTGGGTGAACAACAATGTCACAACTCCGTCTTTTAATTTTAAAGGAACGCACAGGGCGCCTTACTGTTAACGGAAGTCTCTTTCTTGTAAGCAATGCTTTTGTTCCACACGCAAATGTGAAAACTGAGAAGCTGATAAACAAGTCACCTTTTTTCCGTAAAGCAACGACATAACGTCTAAAGGTGTCCGTCTAACATTAGGTGATTGTCAAGTGATCCTGCGAACATTAAACACTTTTTTCTTATTATCAGCGCGACGAAAGAGCAAAGAGAAAGAAGTCAGTTTTCGCTGCATACCAAACGAACAAAGGCAAAGCATGTCCGCCGGGAGGCATCGACCTTTGGAAAAGTTCCATTCTGCCAACATCTCCAAATTTAACGACAAATAAGCTACCAGCCTGCTCGTTACAAAATCGCCACGCGTTGGATGGAGACAACGCGAATTTGCTCAAAACTAGGCATCTCTTCCTAAGGCATGCGCCCCCGATGAAGGTGGCAAAGGTGAGCTTTACTACACTTTGAAGCATTTAGAAATATTTGCTAAGCAAATCGATCCCGCTGAAGTCTGCAAAGCTAAGGCGATAAGTTTCATTACCGTTTTCCAAAATAGGAGCCGCAAGTTCCGTCCAAGTCGAGGCACTTCCTCAGAGTGTTGTCCATATTACCCTCGCATATTGTCGGTATGCAACCGTGAGGTTCACCTAAAAAATATTCAAACGTATTAGGAAAGGTAGAGTTAATCCATAGGACGCTGTCTATGATTCACTGCTAGTGCAAATAAGAAGCTCGCAGATGGTTGGCAATACGTCAATGCTTTTTTGTCAAACAGCATAAAAGCGGGGCTTGGAAAAATCCGGCGTAATCCAAAAGTTATTACTATATATAGCAAAGACTGACCTGATTTGAAAGAAAGTAGGAATGGTAGAAGAAAGAGAACATTGGAAGCCATTTCCACTAGCCGGCCGTATGGTGGTCGATGAAAAGCTCCTCTGTGTCAGGAGACTTTGGGCCGACTGCTACGGCGGCTTAGAGAGAAGTTGATAAGCCGAAAAATTGGACAGCAAATGCCAGCAGTTGGCGTCGCAGATGGTGATGAAAAAGTGGCTCGCACGGTGGCAGCAGCGCTCTCTTCGCTGGACAACTTTGGCAGTGAGCAGTCAACACTGAGCAGCTGCCTCTAACAGCGGCTTCAGCGACAATGACAACGACGACGACGACGAACCTCTAAAAGTAAATAAAGATGGTGGCGAAAAATCAGCACATTAGGCATAGCTCCTTGTGCGTTCGCTTTGGCAAACATTGCGCAATCGAAACTGGGACACCGTACCCGAACCGTCGTGCTCTACACCGACGACACGATGTCACTGAAAAGTGCTCATCCACTTTTGTGCGAAACAGAAAAAAAAATCAGTCACTGCGTGACACCCATTCACCTGTCGACTTCTAACGCCCCATTGAAGTGTTGCAAAAAAATACTGCCCATCAAAAGGCAATCTGTTTCCTTACAACCAACCAAAAAGCTCTTTCTTCTTTAAGGGATCGCCGCTAAGGCAAAGCATATGTGCCTATACTTTTCGTAGATGAAAATTCAAATTTTAATCACAACTAATAGTTTGCACTTATCGCCGTCGCCTTTAGCGTCTCGAAGATTTGCTTATTCCAATTTTCCTTAACGCTCACACGACTGCCAAAAGTCGCGAAAGAGATAAGGGAGCGTTTGAGGCGACTTTCGGAACGTCCACCTAAGCAACGTTATAGGCCTGACGTGGGCGGTAGCAAATGAGCTTGTTTAAGTAACAGTAAAGGTGCACACCTGTTTAATCTGATTTGCTCTTTTATGTTTGGCTGTCAAGTGGAGTTGAAAAGCGCAATGCGCTCTTTGCAATGGATCAATACGCGCGCTTTGATTAAAAGCTCCGGTATAATGATGGATGAGAACAGAAAAAGGCTTGTTCGGGGAAAAAGCGTGCAAAACCAAATGAGCTCACAATTTGTCGTAGTAAAAAAATGACCAACCTTCAGCATTGGGGAAAGTTGGCAATCGACATCACCTCCCCTACTGCCTTTCCGGAAGTTGTAAATGTTTCTTCCGAAAGCGTCGCGCTGTCATCGAAATTGAGCCCGCGTTTGATCGCCCCACTTCTTCCGTGTTCCTACTCGACATCCTTTTTTTTGAAAAATAAACTTATACCTACCGCGGTCATCCTTCAATTAAGAAGCATTAGGCACCAAGTTTGTTAGCCAACAAGGAATATTGAACGGATGAGAAAGTTGCCAACGTGCTCGCCGGCTGCACAATAGACGTTAGGTTAGCGGGCCGATCGAACTCTTGCCAAGGCGACGCAGAGTCAACGAGACTGCTAAAGGTGATGATCAAATTGTTTTCACGGATTTTTTGAAATGGAACTTTCAAAGTTTCAATGCCTCCTTCCTAAGTTGGCACTTTGCCAATCGCCTAGTAGGTAACGTGTATTGATGCCTTTCGCGAGCAACCTTACATTCTTCGCTACCAAGGTCGCTTCTGAAGGAAAGCAAAAATCGAAGGGAAAACAACCTACGACTTAACGCGTTGCACAGTTGATGTTGGTTTTGTCCATTTATGGTCACCTCTGCTCCGTAAGCGATTTTTGTTATTCAAGAGGTGCATAATTCGTTGAATCGATTAGTTTTCGAAAATTACCATCACTTATCTTTTGTTCATCCACAAAGCTTTCGATGTTCAGCGAAGAGTTAAAACCATAATTCTTGCCTTGCGTCGACCATAATAATCTCCGAGGAGTTGCTTGCTTGATGACGGATTTTTGCTCACCGTTGCGCCGCTAAGGAGGCCGATAATTTCCGTTCGCTCTTTGGGGAGACGAGTAAGCTTTATCGAATTGGTGATAAAGTAAAAGTTGTCATACTTTTCTTCCATATTGGGGCAGAGGCAGCACCGACCAAGTTCGGTGCCTCTTTTGCCCTGATATGGCATGCAGACGCTTCTTCTTGTCAACTACTGACGCAAAAGGCTGAAGGAACTTTCGGCTCTGATAAGCACCCCAAATTAAAAGCGCCTTTTCCTTGTTGTCTTCGAGGGAAATGGTATATATTAGGTAGCTAGCAAAACTTCACGGGATAGCAGTGAAGGTTTTGAACGACTTTAGCGTAAGTTCAAACTTTCTTTGGGGAAGTTTAACCTCAGCATGAAAGTTCCGTTGAGCTTTGGTAATGTGCATGCTAATTTTGCAACACTTTGCATCCAGCAGTTACGCCGTTGCCTGCTTCGATAGGCCAAAGTTTGCCTACATTTCTGGTGCATATTCGAAACTATTGAAGTGATAGTATGGCCAGAAATTTGCATATCTGCAATTTTTGTTAGTATCGACACGACATCACAACTGGAAAATTTTGCATATGCAACCTCGCGTCACCAATGTCCATTTGAGAGTACTAATGAAAAGGTCGTTGGTTATGAGGCAGCTCAACGGACAACTTCTTCAGCCGCTTTCAGTTTATCAAAAATTAACAACTTACCAAAAATGTTTTTCGTAATTGTTTTCCTACCGCGTATGTAAGCTGCATATGGAACGTGGCTTACATTGCCAACTTGTCGTGTTGCGTGTTTGTGAATATTTCAAAATTCCCTAAAAGCACGAGTTTCTTAAGACCACTTGTCTCGAAGGTTCCCCATAAAGGAGCGTTCGTATGTATTACATAAAAGAACACTGCGTCTGCTTCGTTTAAGCGTAAAACTAAAGTTCCCTAACTTTTCCAGCTTGAAAAGCTTGTTTTCGATTACGCGTTGTGCCAAAGCTACCACGAGCATATGAGCAGGAAACGTTTACAACATGTTGGACCTCTTAGCTCGCCATACTGCCAGTTTTTTGTACGCGCTATTGTTTTTTGTCAAATGCAACTCATGTCGAGCATTGTAAGACATTTGGTGTCGGAGCAGTGTCAAGCTGAAGCGTGTTTTAGCATTTGTGAGAAAGGATGTTGGCAAAACAAATCCAGGGCTCTAGGAACAACGTATTGCTTCAAAATCTCAAATAACTCTACACCTCAGCTATGAAAAGCCTATCGCAGCATACGCTAGTTACATTGCTTTGGTTGGGGTTACATAAACGCGACCTTTGCAACGCACCGCAGCCCAATGGGGCAGATGAAGCCTACTATAAAATAACACAGTCGATAAGCTCTGATTAACCGAATAGTTCATTGCAGGTAGCATTTTAACTCTTAGCTATGCTATGAAACAAATAATTGTTGATACCAACTTGAACACTCTTACTTTCTTACTGTATGTTATTTGAGAGATTATTAAAGATGAAATGCCTGCTAGCATCGCTTCGTGTTTGCCGTAAAAATACCGTCGCGTTGTGTACAAACGCGAAAAGTGGCAGTGGTTCCGTTATTCCAAAAAGACCAGAAGAGGTGAAGCTTGGCGTCGAAAAAGAGGAACTTGGTTTTG
This sequence comes from Trichuris suis, assembly GCA_000797535.1. Classification (NCBI taxonomy): domain Eukaryota; kingdom Metazoa; phylum Nematoda; class Enoplea; order Trichinellida; family Trichuridae; genus Trichuris; species Trichuris suis. The sequence continues at coordinate 603,542 of KN538392.1, read as the reverse complement.
ACACCCTCACTCATACCGGCCAAGTAAGCGTTGCCAGCCAATCTTTCTCTCTATAGATAAGATATGGAATAGGGAATATGTGTTAAGATTAGCGCGTCGAATTAGCCCCCGTTCTTCGGTTTCAGTCAGTGCGCGCAGTATTCTCGATAGTACGTACTTAAAAGGATTTGTTGTGCATTTGTTGCAGGCCTGGGACCGCTATGATATTCGTCGCATGCGGTTTGAGTTGGCTCCAAAGCAGGTCAATCCAAACGTAGCAATGCATTTGATTGCCGCCGTGCCTCCCATTCCTTGCAAAAGTCGCGAGGCAACTTGTGACGGAGGTGGGGGTGCGCTTGGCCATCCAAAAGTGTTCATCAACTTGGTTAGTACTTCTCTTTTCAAATTTTTACCGTAAGTAATTGTTCGTTCATTTTAGGACAAGCCTGGAGTACACGCATGCGGCTATTGCGGTCTTCGCTTTTACAATGTTAACGTAGAATCCGACGGCTCTCAGCATATTCAAGTTTGACGGAACTGGCGTTTACGTATAGCTGGCAACATCCTAAACGACGTTCCATTATTCCACCTTGATTGCTAAGCTTGCAATGATAGGTAATAAACCGTAAAGTTGAGTAGATCTTTTAGAACGTTTGATAACTTAGATGAGGTTAAGAAGTGTTTGCTATAGAGCTGTGAATTCATTATTCGTTCTGTCCGAACATAAGAATGTGTGCAGGTACCTGAATGGCAACACATTCGAACAAATTGGCTCGTATTCATTCATTCTTAGTTGGGTCACTCAACCAGGCAGCCAATTAGGGTAGCAGGTTTAATATCACTCATTAACAATACTGGTCGTAAGTCATTCATAGGTCACAGGCACTTCTTGTAGATGTGCAGATTCAACCACAAGCCACTCGTTCCCAAATGGTCCTTTATTCTTTGTTCACAAGTAGGCAATAGGACTTCGTCGTATTGCTTTATTATTAGCAGTTTCAAAGAAGTGCCACACTACCTCTTTGTGAACGTGGTTCTCGTCCAACGTACCGTCTATGAACTAGAAAAAAGGCAGCAGCTCTTGATGACGTAGTTGCATTTTTGCCAGTTCGTACCCTCCAGTTGCTGTCGCGTACTTTTTCCATAAATATATTGTACACTTTCTTCTGGAATTCAACCTTCTCGTAAAGTTCCTGACCAAAGTCGCCGCGACACTGCGCTACTTCAGCGTGTACGTCCAGAAAAATGACAATATCCGGACGTGGAAGGCCTTTGTCCGACTGGCAGCACCAATCGTAATCTAAACCCTAAAAGGAAGTAACACAGTAAGCTCAAGCTATGACATCCTTTAGTACTTTCGAGACATCGACAAGCATGACGTGCTTCAGATCTTTCCACGAGGCCTTTTAAAGGTCGCCATTTTTGGGATGGATGCTTGTACCAAACTTTGTTTAGTATAAGTATCCAGGCAAACCCAGTGGCGTACTGTGACCGACCGTTGAGTAATATCAATATCGTACCTTAGCGGTCGAATAAGCAACTCCAGAATATGCGTATCTGTCGGCCAGCACGTGAGTTCCCGCCTTAAGAAGTTGCTCTATTTCTTGCCTGCAATCAAATCAGTTTAGTCTGTTAAAACCGTTTCCAATTTCGTACGCAGTCGACCATCGATCGGCGGAAAAGAGTAAGTGTATTGCGTGGTCATCGGCAGTCTCAGTCTTGTTTAAATATTGCGAAAGGGCGATACCAGTAGGACCAGTGCGCGCTGCAAAGTCAGTTAAGCTTCCAAAATGTGCTGCTGCTGCTGTATACTTACTTGGATAACGAAAGACTCTTACGGGAGTGTTAAGTTTTTCCAAAGTTTCCCTTAGGGATACTACTTGCGTGGTCTTACCACTGCGATCTAAGCCTTCAAGGGCAACAAAGACGCCACGTCCTTCGTCCTCCATGCTCTGAGCAGTGAAAAATTAATTTAAAAACAAAATACGCATCAGATAAAAACATAATTCGCCGACAGAGTATTTGCAGCTTAAAAAGTAATTTCAAAGGGTTCAAAGGGAAATTTTATTTCGATATTGCAAGTGGGAAATGCTTCCACGTAATCATAATCATCTACGGATGTTCGCAGCAGCAAAGGCGCAAACTCAATGGTAGTAATAGGAGGCTTCGCGCTTGAAATTGTCCCGGCAAAATACCATGCGCAAAATGGCCATCATAGCAGCAAGATGAAAGATTGGGGCCGCGTTCATAAGACGCGGGCTAAACCAGTCGTACACCCATTTGTGGTAACCTGAAAATCATTAAGTACAACTTCACAAGTACCAGCAAAGGATGCGACGCTGAACCTCGGCCAATTGCAGCCACGATAGCTTTGAAGCTCTTGTCTCGCCTAGCATACCACGCGGGAAGGTCTCCAAGTTTAACGTCAAAAAAGTTGGTGTCCTCTGCAACAGGCGAACAAACGATTCGTGGAGAGCAAGAATAAGCGTACGCACTTTTGCCGTAATAACGCCAAGGGCAATAAACTCCGTGAATCTTTTTGTTGTACTCTTTCGGCAGCAGACCCACGTCGGTCTTCAACAGATATTTCTTCCAAATCCACTCGCCCGCATTCATCACAATTTTCTGCGGCACAGCCGTCATTAAGAGACGCGATGAGCGTGACTTCTGCAAATCAAGCCACGCTTCAATTCTCTCACCTCTACGAAAGCGGGTTACTAACAGCAATGGCGTCAAAATATCGGTTGTAGCGCTTGTAGGCTGTCGGGTCTATCTTATTCAATTTTTCAAGGTCACGCTCGCTAATCTTGTTCCAAAAGGCCTCCATAGCGCTGAACAATTTTCCTGAACAACTCGACAAAAGTTTTGCACCCTTGACGCTTCCGAAACGAACTTCTCCCTAAATTATACGGTAGTAAGAAATGCTCAGGTACAAAGGAAAATGGCTTACAGCCCAACTTGACTAGAACCTAATGGAGCCATACTAAGGGCACCTCGAGGTTAAGCGACATCGAGTTGTTCTGCTTCGCGTGCGCCGGTGCGCAATCGCGAATAAGTTGGGCGTTAAGCGCGGAAAAGGAGGTACGCGTAAAAACTTTCCTAAATCCGCGATGGTCTATACATTTACTACGCTGCTTTTGAATTCTCTGTCATTGTTTAAAACAGATTCCGCGCTTCTTGCTTGTCCATGGTAAAGCACCCAAGGTAGCTTCGTTTTTTCGATTCTTTACGCAAGAAATGCAGTGCTGTTTCATTCCAGGGCTATTTAAACCGTCTATCGTAAAACCAATTGCTTGTTAATTAGCATCTGAATGCTTGGTTTTGCAGTTTGTTGTTTTGTCTTACAGTAAAAGTCGTACCTGAGTATCTTTAAAGCGGTAGATGAGCTTGTGACGTTTATTTGCGTTGGCGAAGTGCACTTTATTGTATGCTTCGGTAGTGCTGTTGATGTTGGTTGTTGTCTGAACCTGCTGGTTTCTTCTACCTCCAAGAACCGTAAGCGCCCAGTTATTTCGTTAACATTGCGAAAAGCTTTAAATACTTTAGCGTTTCGCCTTCGTTGAGGTATTGTTAGCTTTATGATATAGATTCACGCAGTTCATGATGCGCTTCACTGTAATTGCATTCCACTGTTTGCGTACATGGAAAAGGAATTACAGATGATTATACAGATGAGATTAATGGCATTTGGACAAATTTACCGTTTCGGAAGACGGGGTGTCTTATAATAGGCGTCGGTATTCTCATAATTGATCTTCAGTTCACAGCTTTGGCCCGCTTTGTGTATCTGTAAGTAAGCTTCAAGATGCCCTACCAGCGAATGGATGAGCAGACTGTTAGAGAGAAGTACGGAACAACGACTAACCGTACGTTTCGGAACTGCTCTTGTTCCGTCGTCAGCTGTGTAAGGGAGAGGGTGTTTATTCGTTAAGGCGTTTAAATAGGCATATGGGACCAGAGGGTCCGAAGTGCACACGGTGCACAAATCCTCGTGGCAGCTAAGCTGTTTGAACAAATCAGTGCCAACTGTTGGTAAGCTAACCTTCCTTCTGAATTTTTGTGACGCTGGTCTTCTGCCAAAGTGGTTCCAGTTCAAATGGAACCACACTCGCAATCGATGAACAGTGTATTAATATGTGTCGGTTTCTCCCTGCTGAGGGCTACCACCATTAGGGACCATAGAAGAACAATAGCCTATTTAAGATCTGCTTCTAACAATACCTTAAAACCATTCATTTTGATTCCTTACGGCCTGATCTTCTCTGCCAGCTTAAACACCATATTAAAAACACGAGTTCTCTAATTGAATTAAACTAAATGCTACTTCTGCATAAAAGCTTGAATCTTTATACGGTACTCACTCCTGGGGGCTCCACAGGTCCAATAATAAAAATAACGCCCCCGTTCACAGAATAATGCGGATAAAACAGTAGTCTATCTTAGCTCGTATAATCTAAACGATGCGGAGAAGGTAGTCTTAAGCGAAGGTCTAAATTTTGTCCCCACCCCGAAAAACGCTCCCGTATTAGATATCATTTCCTCTGTTGAACAGCATTTAAGCGCTTTGCATGTCCTTCCTTACATCGCTGACGACGGAACAAGAGCAGTTCCGAAACGTACGGTATATATTGTTCTTTATTTCTCTTTAGCAGTCTGTTCATCCATTCGCTGCTAGGGCATTTTGCCAAAAGGACCAAAGCCGTGAACTGCTGATCATTTTTTCTTTCGGCAAGAATACTAATAGCTTTCGTAATGCTGTTGTCCCGTTGGCAGCGACAGTGTTGCTCAGGTGCTTTATTACTTTAACTGTAATTTTCCCGCGCCTGTCGAAAGGTATTGCGATTTTACTTCTCGACCAACGGTGTAAATGACACGGTGAGGGTACGGAAAGCTAGGAAGAAGGGACCAAAAGGTACTCTACTTAGACGGTATACTGTAATGAGGTGTGCAGGTTCCAATGGACTATTCCTTGCTTCAACAAAACGCATCATTTTAACCTACCAATGAATCATTTGCGAAATAGTGTTAGCTTGACTGTTTTCTTTTTGATTTGTCTATAATGGAGTACGTTTTGCTCTTCAAAAGTTCTCTGTGTCTAATTCTCTGTTAAACGCATGCATGCCGCGTTTGATTTCTTGACTACCGAAGTCGCATGTACATTTTTGAAGTTTTACCTAACGTGAGCTAACGAGCTGTAATTCATGCGAGTGTTGTGCTTAACCTTTTAAGTGTAATACTTTTTTAATGCCACAATGTTTGTACACTTTCTTGTTAGCTGGTGGCGTTATGGTCAACTTTCTTCGTAGCTTAGTATTTGCTAGCGCTGACACAACGATAGGTTGGTGTTTACTTGACGGAGGTGTTTGTACAGTTTAGCTTCACTGGTAAAGCTACTCTGGCGAATAACGCTCTTTCTTGTGGTAAATGCGGTTAGTCATAGTTAAGCGTTAAGAAAAGCTAATATCCGGAATGGCAATTATGCTTGCTTGCCGTGGTTGCATGTTCGTACGTATGAACATTGCGGGATTTAAGAATTACTTATTTGCATAAATTCAAGCACTCGTAAAGCGTGAAAACGGCTTTTGTAGTGCAAGGACGAAGAGTGAACGATTTTTCAACGTCGTTGTGTTTTTCAGCTAATAGATTGCGGATCGGACGACACTGGAAGCAGTGAAAAGTTAGGGACAACAGCATCGCTATTGAAGTGTGCACAACTATGTCAAAAAGGTAGATTTTTGCTTCATTCAATTTCCGGGCAACGTTTTGCCAAAAAAGGTTTGATTCATACTTTGTAGCTTTAAAATGTAATTAGGCAAACTTTAAAAAACCTTTTGCTTGCTTTACAATTGTTCTTATGCTCTTAGATACAGTAAGGAGTTTTTCGAGTCACTTCGGGAGGTTGCTTGCTGGAAGTCGGATGAAGTAATCAACGTGTGCAATAACTACTTTCGCAAGGTGGAAACTGAAAGCAAAGCCAAAGATCCAAAGCCTAAAGGTTAGTTTTGTTGCACGTACAAAGGGTGTAGACACGTTATTCTCCAACCGAACCGTTGTTCATAAATAGGTGCCAACATCCGAAAGGCGTTGTTCTATTTTTTTATCTTTAGCTAGCACATCGTCCTTACCGACTAAAGCTGCCCCATCGCTACGTCCAATGGCCGCTGGTGAACAATGGAGCGGTCGTAATCGAATTGCAGCTTCACAACCGACGATAAATTGGCAAGACGGATGTCGAGGCGGTAGCTACAAAACTTGCCGAGAAGAGTTGGGCAAACCAGCCGAGCGACCTACTGCGGTGCGCACTGCGACCACGTTGTAACTTTGGTACAGTGTCGAATTTTTCAGGCTGTCAGTTCCCGCCCAACTGCTTACGGTAGAGATGTACCTGATCATTCAAAGCAAGAGGACAGTATGCGTCTGTTTTTTATTTTTCGGCGAAACAAAACATCTGTGTTTTTTTAAGGTGCGTTGCAAAAGTCTGCTCAGGAGCACAGCAAGCCTCCTGCGGTAGCAAAGAACGGCGGCCGTAGTTGGCAAAGCAGAGCGGAACAGGTTAGCGGCGATCACGCGCTGTTCGAGCTGTTAGACGGGGCATTGTGCATAAAATTTTTTTCCTTTTTCTCCCTTAAGCAAAGCGTTGGGTTCATATTGTCTTGTCGCAGTATGGGGCTGAGTCAAACCTTTATTGAGCTACACAGTCTTCCGTAAAGGATGCGTAGGTTTGTTCATTTTTGTCAGCAACGGGTTTCATCTGTAAGACTTGTACGAGCAACAACAACAGTAATAATAATAATAACTGTTGTTACTTCTATTGTTTCAGGATGCCTTATCTCTTCACCCTTTGAAGAAAGTAGTGGAGCCTTTCTCGCCCGAGCTGTTGGCTCCTTACGTAGCGAAAGGATTGATTATTCCGCCAACACTCAGTTCATCTTCGGTATGTTGAACAGTTGGGTAATAGTTTTGGCCACGTGTGTGTGTGTGTGTGTGTATGTACAGGTTGTTCAACCGACTGCTACAACAAGCAGTGCAACTGCTTCGGTTGTTGAGCCGTCTCTTTGCTCGACGGTCGAAGGGACAGAAAAATTGCCTGATGCTCAGCCATGTGAAGCTGCCAAGTACCGTGTTTTTCGAAATTCCAAATGCTCCGCGCCATCAATGCGTGAAACCGTGTACAGTGGCGCTTCTAAGGAGGACATAAAGAATCAGCCTCGTCGTCTTCGTTGTTATTCTGAAGGTGTGACGTCATCTGTATCCGATTGGCCGTGCAACAACGGTGAATGGCGTTTGAATCGTCTGTATTCCGTTGGCACTGGTCCTCCTCCTTTATCTCCGACGGATGGATATGGTAAACCTGTTGAATCACGTGGTGCGCCTCTGCCACATATACAAGGAAGTCTGTCTCAGTCTAATGTGACAACGACTAGAGAGGACTTTAGTAAGGTCACTACTTTGGAAAACGTTCAGCCAAGGCGTCACATCCCTTTGGATCCATCACCTTATTCATTCAGTGGCAGATATGGGAGGCGCGGTCGATTCACTCCTCGCGGCGAATATCAGAAGCGGTAAATGTTTTATTCGCTTTTCAGTGTTTCATCGAGTGTTGTTTAGAGACGCCGGACCAAGTGAGCATATTCATTGCAATAGCTATGGTGCTAGAGAACCGTCGATAAGTTGGAGAGGTCAACATAGAAGTCAGTATTCGGCTGAGTATTATGGCCCAACTCGACCAGGACCATCCTATTGGCCTGCACGTATGGCGCCTTTTGGAGTAGCCCAAGAGTCGTACATTTTCGACCAAGCGAATGCTCGGTGCCCAACTTGCAATAGCACTGCCAATAGTTTTCCGATTTATCCGAATAGTCAAATTCGCCGCGATCTAAGGGGACCATTTCGGCGCGACTACGCACCAGCTTTCGAAAGGTTTGGACGTGCGACAGCTTCGTTAGACGGAAATGACCATTATGACAGCACTGGTGCAAGCAGACCAAATGACGTCGAACTGGTGCTCCAGAAGCAACCATCCGAGGAGCAGTTGAGCAGCAGTAAGGTAAAGTCGAATTTTAAAACGGTTCGTTTGAACGACCGATTGTACGCTGGCAACATCATTTTGCAATGCGCAAGTGTTTGAGCAACCTCAACCTTATTATAATTCATTGTAACTGCAGGACGGGCGAGTTTGAATTTACCGTATTCCCGAATAAGATTTGCATGTACATGCAATGAACTTTTGTATTCGGTCAATATACAGCATGATCCATCGCTGCGAAAGCGTCATCCCGCGCAAGTCGTGAATAGTATTTTACTAGTTAAGATTGAGATTGGTTGAAAGAGGAGAAATCTAAATCCGTAGTCTGATAATGGGCTTTTTCTTTGTTCGTATGAACCGTGTGTGTTTATCCTTCTACCTGCAGCGTAAAGCTGCCGCTTAGTGATGCGCTAGCATCGCTTCCGAAGTTGGTACTCAGCCTGCTGCTGTGTGTTAATAGGAATTTATATTTAAGCCGCTTGGCGACTTGAGTCAGTCGCCAACTGGGGTGCCTGATTCGACCTATACAGAAAAACGGTCTCCCGAGGTTTCCAAAAGCTCTTCAATCGAAGGGGCTGACAACTTGAGTCAGTTGCCCACTGAGGTGCTTGATTCGTGTACAGAAAAGCCCTCTCCTGAGGTTTTTGAATGTCCTTCAAGCGAAGGTGGTATAATTGCGTCAGATGGAAACGGAAAGGAAGAAACGCCTATCGAAGAATCTAGCGAGTCAATAAAGGAAATGGCTACTGCTCAGTTAGATATGGCCGATGCTTCGGAGACCATTGAATCGGATACTGAGGAGAGCCGTTCCGCCGAAGGCGAAGCACCTTCGGGCGGAAGTGACGTCAGCCTGGACGAAGCGCATGAGAGCATTGCTGACACGGAGTTGGAGAAACCAAGTGACCAGTGGTTCTTTCATAAGAAGAAGTCTGTTGAAGGCAACAATAATTCCCCTTGTAACTCGCATGCGCGTTGTCAAACTTACTGTTTTCTCAGGTCCATATGAAGCAGTATTTTTAAGAAAAATGCTCAAAGCCGGAGCTCTGTCCATGAAGTCCGAGTGTAGTCAATCGGTGGATGGCCCCTTCTGCTCCATAAGTACGATGCGCGGACGGCCAGTCGGTTTGGACTCATCTACGTGCATTTTGCAGGTCACCTGTCGATGGAAGACAAAGAGGCGCTCTTTAGCAAGTTAAGCAGTTCCTCTAATGTTGACGGTAAAGGTAGGTACCGCATGATCTTATCTTAGCATATAGTGCGCATACATTTTCATACTTAGCTGCTTACGGTGATTTTGGTTAACGTAGCAAAGCAACAATGGTTTTGAACGCGCCTGATGCTTGAGGCGTAAAAGTTTCTCTTACCTAACGAGCGAGATTAGACAAAAGCTAAATGGTTTTCCCTTTTGTTGACTACGTAACTGCGCAAAGCGAAGTTGAAGATCAGCGTTCCTGATTATCTTTTTACAGTCGGACTGGTTGGGTTTGGAAGGTGGTTCATAAAACGTCTCGTACGAGTCTTTTTTAAGTTAGCGAGCTTGCAGCCTTCATAGTGCGCGAACTCTAGCCTAAAGGTCAAGCTAGTAAACGTCATCACGCCGCTGGTCATTTTTTGAGTTACGGTAACTTCAACAATTTGATTTTCAAGTAGCAATGAACAACAGTAAAGAATTGTGAACTGCTAATAGAAATGTTTCGTCGTTTCCATTTGTAAGACTGGTTGAAAAGTTGTAACTTTTTGCGCAGACGAGTTCGACGAGCTGAAGGCACAATACGGTTTGCCAAATCAGATGAAGCATTCCAGCTTGGATGCCTTTTTGAATAGCCAGTATTTTTCCGCTGACGCGCCAATTCTGTTGGAGAAACTGGATAGTTACAAGGATAGATTTGTTGACGACGCTGCCGTTAAAACTGTTCGCGAGAAAAGCAGCAATTTGGGTAAAAAGGAGAAAACTGGAAATAAAGCCAAGGAGAAGGAACAAGGTACGAAAAGGTTGGTAGTAATCGCTCTTTTCCGTTTCAACTTAAAGATTCTTCTTATTGTGTTACATTTATTGCCATGCTAATTAGGTGACATTTGCTTTTTAGAAAGAATGCCGCTGCTACGGGGAAGCGTCCTCAAAACGAAGATTCAAAGGCAAAGCCAGTAAAGCAGACGGGAAAGCCGCAAAAAGTTCGGAATAAATAATCTCCATCCTATCTTTAATTGTGGAGTTTATTTATTCTATTCTGCTGTGTTAATTTTCTTTTGTAGGGAAGAATGTTGTGCAACGCTGTTGATGCCCTATTTTACGTATTGTTAACCGCACTGCTGCTATTGCAGTTAACAATAAAACTTTTTCCCTACAGTTCCGTCGTTGACACGAACTGCCTTGCACGGTGATAAGCTGTTATTAGCAACTGCACAAAGCTGTTTAACTACGTGAGTATATTATACATATTTTGGGTTCCGTTCAAGTCTCCTTCAGCGATCCAATGTTTAGATTGCACTTAGACAGAGGTCAGGAAATTCACGCGAAGAGACAAACATAACCAAGAATGCTTTTCGCTTAACCCTGTATGGCAGTGTTTCCCACCGATTCGCCTCGCCATCGCCCACTGTTCTGATTGGCCAAATTCGCATGAGCTGATTGGTCAAGTGGGCACAGCGTCAGTTGCACATATAACTTAAGTCAGTGCTCGCAGCCGCCCTTCCTCGCCAACGCTCCCTTTGTAAAAACCAGCAGTTTCTCCAGCGCCCCCCATGGGGAAACACTGCTCGATGGTTTGGTAGGCGCTCGCTCGGCAACGACTTACTATTCAGAATTTATTTTCTTAAACAATCGAACCGTAGTGTCATACTGCATAGAACCAACGTAACTCAGGTTTTTTGTTATGTGAAAGAACGATTGGCCCATTTGTGTATAGACAGCCTATGTCCAGTTGGGATAGGCTTCGCGATCGGTTCCGCTTTGTGCAAGACGACGCGGTCTAAGAATCTGTTCAAGGCCATACACGTTGGCGTCCCATTGGCAATAGGAACTTGGTTGCTAAGCGTGATTTCTTCGGCGAAGGGATCACAGTTCAAAATGCGCTCAAGAATTCCATCAAAATGTCGAACTCTGCCCCATCTGCCCCACGTGTACGTTAAATCCACTTTTGTGCCAACGACCAAAACCGGCATTTGCGTTTTTTTATGCAGGGACGAATCCGAGCACATAAGACGAGCCGGCACCAGCTGTTCACTTCCATGCATCTGCTTATTCAACACCTCGGTAACCCAACTCAACAGTGACGTAAAAGCATTGGACCGCATTGTACTGTAGACAAAGATTATGCCGTCCGTCCCCTAAAGGATAGATATTTATCATTTTCGGCAAGTTGCCCAAAAAAGGTAGGAGTAGCCATGCTTTTAAGAGGCACCTATTCTGTAAATGAACACGCGAAAAGGGGAAAGACGACTTACGTGGTAAAATACACTTCGGATGTCTTTAAAAAGAGCTGAGCCACCAATATCAAACAATTCAACAGCATGGACATCCTCGGAAGAATACTCGCACTTGTAGCGATGGCGAAAAACTTCTATTTTGGCACCGGCAGTTGGTTCCGGCTGTTCGTCGGACAGAAACAAATCTTAACAAATGTTAACGTAAGAGTTCGCAAACTTATGCTGAAACTGAACATGCAAATAAGCAAAGTCATGCGACGCAATTACGAATCAAGATGGCAATGGTTTACTGACAGTTTGGCTCCTTCAAGCTTAGGAGGGAACGGATGAACGACGTCTTGCCAACTTGCGAATCGCCCACAACGACTATCTTAACTTTGACCATATCCGCGCTCTCTGAACAACTGACAAAAGCAACACTAAATACACTATCGATAACGGCCTTTTCGGCACCATATATTTTAAATGCAAACAAGGCAACAGTATACTTTGACATTAATGATTTTTAGGTTCATAGCGAAGAGGAGCTCAAGATGGTTTATTGTCTATGGATGTCCGCCTTAAGCAAGTAGTTTTCGAACTGTTGCCAATCCCGTCGTCAGCACGGCTGCAAACTGGTCAAATAAGTAAGAGATAACGTCAAGATAAAGTAGAAGCTTTGCCTTATTAAAACTTTTAAATATTAACAAGCCGCGCACCCCTGGCCAAAAGTCTAGCTTATGCAAGTCCTATTCCCATGTTTAAAAATTGGCTTCTTGCTTCCACCGGAATGCGATGTTTTTAACAATAAGTCATTCTGTAGAGTCCCGAAATAAAATGCGTGACTGTTTTGCGTAGAATTCACTGACAGCCGAGTGAACGAACAAAAGCGCGATCTCGTATGACTTCGCTGAGTATTTTATTTTTGCAACACGTCGTTGGGAGGTTGTATCCGACTTTCCAACTGCTGTGTTCTGCCCCTTCTTAATCTGTAAGCATAAAGAACATTTAGGCAAAATGCGGCCTGCACATCGTTAATTATAGTAAAACTGAAAGTTAACTTTAAACTTGAAGTGGAACTTAGGTTAACCACAGTCGAACCTTTTGACAATACAGTCAGTAGGCTACAGTAGCCGGTTGGCTCTTTATGTTCTCATTTCAAATAGCTGGGCGCGCGTACGCTTGTCACTTGCAACGCTGCCATGCCTGAACCACCGAAGGGCCCAATGGATGGGGTATTTCTTGCGCGGTAAGTGCTGTTGTAGTCCCCCATAGTCGCGGGCGTTCGTTTTTCTTACGCGCAAAAGTTTCAGCGTTGCAATTGTATGGCTGCTCGACTTGTGGGTGGCACGCTTTTGCTACATGGTCTTTCAAACAGTTCTCGGCTTTTTTGACACGTTGTTTGAATTTGTTTGTTATCTCTTGCACAAGGAAGCACGAAAGGTGGGCGCCCTTTTGAATTGTTGGCTTTGCTATTTTTAAAACCTTTCAGGTGCTTCAACACCAAGTGATACGGTACGTCCATATACCGTTAAGCCCCATTAGCGACCAACGGTTGTGTAAGTGCCCAAAAGTGAGCTGCCTTTTTTGGACAAGTGGCCTTTATAGCTGTTTTGCGTCGCAAAATTCTTGTATTGGACTTAGACGAAACTTTAATTCACTCCGATCATGATGGAATTGTCAATCCAATGGTGAAGCCTGGAACGCCACCGGACTTTGTTCTAAGGGTAAAATGATTTTTAAATTACCATAAATTCCATTCATTGTTACTGCCATAATTTCAGGTTACCATAGACCGCCATCCAATTCGTTTTTACGTTCATAAACGGCCGCACGTTGATTACTTCCTTTCAGTGGTAAGCCAAATGGCTGCTTATCTCTGTTGTGTTAGCATTTTAACTTACAGGTAGCGGGTTGGTATGATCTGGTAATATTCACTGCGAGCATGGAACCCTACGGGTCGGCGGTTACTGATAAATTGGATAACGGTCGGAATTTATTGAATCGGCGATACTACAGGCAGCATTGCACCTTGGATAATGGAAGTTATACCAAAGATTTGGCGACCGTGTGCTCTGATCTCGGTTCCATTTTGATTCTAGACAATTCTCCCGTTGCCTACCGGTTGTATCCTGGTAGAGAATGATCAGTTTACATTCGCGGGGCATTCATTTGTTTTTTATTTTGTAGAAAATGCAATACCCATCAAATCGTGGTACAGTGATCCATGCGACATAGAGCTTTTGAATTTGCTTCCGTTCCTGGATGCCTTACGATTCGTCAAGGACGTTCGTTCGGTTTTGGCCAGGAACGTTTACATGTGATATGTCGCCATAACAGTCTTAGCCACATATAACAGCTTGATGAGCGTTGTTGTTATTTTGTTTCTGCTCTCTCTCTCTCTCTCCGTCGTTCAATATTCTTTTGTTCACTCTGTCATTTCAATACTTTTTTCGCCTTGTGGAAAAGTTTACTTGCGCCTCGTCTATGTGATCTTCAGCAGTATTACCCATTTCACAATACTGCACACAACCTTTCATAGATGAAGCGGAAGTTGCTGCACTAATGATGCGTTTATTTGAACATGCATTTCAGCTGTATTCAATTTTCCGCCATGCGCCCAACCTTCACAGCAGGCGCTAACTGGCGGCGTTCACAAGTTTATGATGTGCCTAAAGTTGGTGTACTACCCTTTTTTCGTGTACTTCTGCTTCATCCTAGTCAATGTAAACTTTTCCAAAGGAGTGATCACTTGTCTCTTCTACCCATTTTACGCTAGCTAAGAAGAGGAGCATGTTAGCATTTATGGCGTACATACGCTTGACGACAGGGATATGTAAATTGGACTATAACCTCATTGTCAAATGAGAGGAGTTTGTAGGGATGCCAAAAATATGAGCCTAAAACTTTACATGCATGAAATGTGTGAATGGAATGCGATCTGGGCTCTGACCGAGAAGCACCAATGCAGGTCTAGCCTTTGACCTTAGCACTACGTGACATAGCATGTTAATTTAGATAACGTTAATTTTAATACGGCCATAGGAAAGCTACACATTAGGTATGAAATGTACTCCGATTGCTTGGCTCGAGTAAGTATGCTTTGAACCTAATGAATCCCTTCAGTAGAAACGCAGCGCATTGTTCCAGCATAGCTTTTTCCGTAGTAAGATTGAGTCTTAGCGTTTGCAACATCGCTATTTATTGGATTTCGCTAATAAAACTTGATTATCGACATACTGTAGCAACGTGGATGATAATTTTACTTTACTGCCTAAGAGTGTCGCAACGTTAGGTTCTTTTGCCATCGGCTTTTATTTTTTAAATCATTCTTTAAATCGGCTACTGTATGCGTTAGCAATTACTTCTCGCGGGCCATACAGAAAAGTAGGAATCTTGTCTCGTAGCTGCCCCGCTGTCTGAAGACTCGAGGTTCTTTTTTTTGGCAAGCATACAGACCATTTTGCGTTTGCCCTTTGCTATGCCCAAGTCAAAATATAAGCTTTATTTTTAGGCTTATATTTGGGCAGAACAGGATGGCTAGCAAACGCAGAGTATGACAGTGGGGCTGCTAAGAGATAAGATCCCGAAGTAGTTTTCCTTAAGTGTATTCAGAAATATTTCGCCTCTTCCTTAGCCAAATTAAGGCATATGTACGCATGTCCATTGTTTTAGAAGGTCCTCATTAGCATAAGGTGAATAAATTTAAGGCAAACAGTTGAAAACTAGACGAATTCAAGGCTAAATAAAGCATGAGCACTAATTAAACCTTGCTTATTCGAAGATTCCACTTGGGATACTGTGTGTTCTAACTTGATTATTCATGATTGGTATCTCCGATAGAGGAGTTCCGTTTTGGGTGCGTTTGTTCATTCCGATTTGGCGCAATGGCTGAAGCGCACAGCGCGGTTGCGTTTGGTTTTACGATCACTCATGACGGCGTCAGCATTAACTACGACCAAGAATTGCTCAAAGTTGTTTGCCATAGCCTTTTGCGAAACTACAAACGGCGGGTTGCCCGTTTTAAGGTGACCTGGTCACTATCGTTGTTACATTTCACGCGGAGCGCACTTTCAGAACAACTTTCGAAGCGGAATTTATCCTGCATCCCCTCAGAGTTTGCTGTTTACCTTGCTGCTAGTGTACGCTTTGCGCTTAGCCAAGTTCGACCTGTCGTTCGGGCTTATTGGTTGGCTACAATCTTGCCTGCTTGGGTGAGCGGAACTTTGTTGCTTTGCTTCGTCAAATAGGCTTGCTGTTGTTGACGTTTCTAGCTGTTGTAGTATGCATAAGCAACGCAGTTTGTGCAAGTGCCCTCTAGAGTCTGCGCTACGCGGCAAACCTGATGATTTATTGCTGCAGCGGGTTCTTGAAAAAAGGAGTCTTGTCGGTTATGCATCCCATTGTCGTACTGTAACTTTGCTGGCCATCTTATTTCGCCCTTCCTTAAGCCTAAACCTAAACGTAACGCATATATTTTGGCCTAGGCTTACGTGAGGGCAGAACGGGATAGCCGGCATGCTCGGCACTAAGGGCGCAACAGCGTGGCCGCATGCTTAACGGAAAGGAACCTGCATTTCTCAGAAGGTGGGGCGCATAACCGACAAGACCCCTTAATAGACCAGAATTAGGTTCACATTAGTTGTAGTTTGTGATTATTGTTATATTGTTGTAAATTTTCAGATATTCTATTGTTTCAACGCTGTTTTGCTGCGCCTTGTATAGTGTTGTGCTGTGGTTGCTGGTGGTGCAGGCATTACGGCTGTTCATAAAGCTTCTATTCTCTTACAAGAGATGGCTGTATCAGCGTGTACAAAATTCCAGCATCATCACCAAACTGTATATGGTACGCGGGCAATGATAGCTTTGTCGTTTCATTGGCGAGATGTGCCTTTTAGTTTGTTTTGAGGTCGATTCTCAAACACGAACCAATGCTGCACAGCTTCCAAGGTGCCTTACCACGATTGCCATTGCCAAGTTTAAAAGATACACTTCGTCGGGTATGTTTTGCACTTTCTGCTAATAACTTGTTGGTTATATACTGCTAGTGAGCTCATAGTTTGTTTACATGAGCGCGTTTACTGGTATTTGGGGAAGTGCAAACGTAATCGTACTGAAATTCAAATCTTTGCTCAGCGTCGTGAAAAGACAAAGAAGTTTCTGGGCGTTAACGAGTTTGCGCATTTTATAGGTTACAGTAGGTGACGTTGTTGATGGCTGTAATGGCCTCACGTTTTCTCGTTGCTTCGCTTCCTAGTAGAAGCATTATTGGCGTAAAAGGGGGCAAGTGAATCGATTCGTCACACCTTTGGCAGTAACGCTTAAAAGCGCACCGTTGTTAATAATATGATAGATGATGTTAGCAAACAGCTGATGGCTGAGTTTTTGCTTTCTCGTTCCTATTATTCCTTGCAAGCAACAGTCTGTGAAGTGTCAGTTAAACTTCTAATTGTTCGTAACTATTTCGTTTTGAATGAATAAGTAAGGTGAATTACGCGTGTATTCAACTTTTCAAGTAGTCTTTTGCTTGTTGAAGTCGCGATTTGGAAAGGTCGTACCTTTGAATCAAGTATACTGTAGCATATCATTTTTGATGCTGTAATTCATCTATTAACAAAAGCTTAACTGCATCTCAATTTTCTTATTTTATGCAACTTTCTCTTCTTAGGTGAGCTAAGTTAATGCGTCAAAAGCTGTTGCGAAAATAATCGCGTGTAACGATCTGGGGCCGACTTTGTTCTACCGTCGATGTGTCAGCTGGGAAGGTCTCGATGGCTTTGCAACTGGTTGTATACGGGATGGGATTCAAGGAAGCAAAGCAAATCAGTCGTATGCTTTACAGTCCAACTAACTGTAGCGGTTCAAAGCGCTTCCACCTTTAGGGTTTCGAAGAAAGATCAGCTTCGTGTAATGACCGGATACTTTATATTGGAGGCGTAAAAATGTCGAAACTGCAAGTGCTGTAAAAGGCGAGCATGGGAGGACATATGCAAATGACTTTCTCATTGTAAACTTTGAATTTTCCGTAACTTATTTTAAATGATGAAGAGCTCGTGAGAGAATAACGGCTATTGTTGATGAAGGGAATCTATGCAATGCTTTCTGTGCGATTGCAACTAACTGTTTATCGATTTGAGCACTTAGAAAGCTTGGAACCATTGCTAGAGAAGGAGCAGTACGACCGCATGTCTCGGTTGTCAGAAGAATTTCAACGCACCATTGGACCTAAATTGCAACGATACTTGATGCTCAAATCCTGGTTCTCATCGAATTACGTATCCGACTGGTGGGAGGAGTATGTCTATCTTCGTGGCAGAAGTCCTTTAATGATTAATTCGAACTACTATGGCGTGGTGAGTTTCATTTTACTGTGCAACAGCATGTAGGCTTACAGTAATATCCTTCTAATCACTAAATTAATTCTGATATTCTCTGAGTTGTGGCAGAAAAATGGTTTGATGACACTTTTAATAAATGTAGTTGCCTTCTTTAGCTGCTATGCGAAAAGTCAATAAATGACAATGGGCTTTTTAGGGACTGCGCAAAATATGCGTACACGTAGTTCTTGTAAGAGTAAATCTAAAAAGTGCACCCCTTCTAGCCAACTATAAGTATATTGCGTCTAGCGTTTTGTTTTTAAATTTAAAAACCCTTTTGATCAGCCGCTTCTCAGATCTCATGTAGTTGTAGTACTGATATTCAGGATGCTTTGGACTACAACTCCACCAATGTGCAAGCTGCTCGCGCAGCCAACATGACTTATGCGTCGCTGATTTTCCGCCGCCTTATCGAAAGACAGGAATTAAAACCTGTAAGCTGCCACCAATGCGTATCTTTCGTAGTAGAAGGAAAATGTTGAACTCCTTATAGATTATGATTGGGTGCGTCCCGTTGTGCTCTGCCCAATACGAGCGATTATTCAATACCTGCCGAATACCTGGCATTGTTTCCGGTAAGAATTTGCATAAGACAAGTTTTTAAATTTAACAAACTGGAATCGTGCATTGCCTTTTTTCATCAGCTAATGGCATAGCGCCTTTTACAACAAAATAAAAGGCAAGTATGGTTAATCTGCTGAAGCTGAAAAGCGTATCTTGGTTGGCGATCAAGAAAAAAGTTTAGTTTCTCCAATCAGCGATATATACTTGAATTCTACTACGTATTCTATTGAATTGACTTGTATATGTTAGGCGAAGCTTGTTTGTTTAGATACGCTGAAGCATTGGAATGACTCGAGGCATATCGCAGTCTATGTTAAAGGGTGTTGGTTCAAAGTGATGATCCACAACGGAAATCGATTGCTTAAGCCTTGCGAACTTGAGATGTATTTCTTTATTGCTTTTTCTAGTCTTGTTTTCCATTTCTGTTGGTTTGCAGGATATTTGAAGAACTGTTGCGCCAGCAGCACGAGACAACGGATTCCGAAAGATACTTGGCCGCTTTGACGGCTTGGGAACGGTATGCGCTCTTTTGCCTTCCTATTCTTTACATGATGTATTCTTTTTTAGAACTCGTTGGGCTGAATTCCGTCAACAACACTTTAGCAGAGGAATTAACAAAGCGTCGCTTCATGCGATCGAGTCTTCCGCTTTTGTTCTTGCACTCGACGACGAAGAGTTCTTGTTTGACAAAGTTGCTTGCTTGTTATTTTGTTCATGATATATATATTGTGCTCACTTGTATAGGATAACTACAAAATGTTGGACAAATGGGCCCACGTGGGTTTGCACGGCAAAGGTTACGACCGTTGGTTTGACAAATCCTTCAATCTGATTATTGGCAAAAATGGCAAGGTAAGGTTATTTGATAGTTGTTGTTGCTCCTTATGAGGTATTCTTGCTTGCAGTGCGCCCTGAACGCGGAACACTCATGGTATGTAAACGATTTTACGCGTATATCTTTCGTTTCCTTAAATTTCACTATTTCAATTTTGCATAGACTGCAGCATAGGTGCATGTTATTAAAAAAACGGTTTCTTGTTGGTTTGTGACAGCGCTGCTTGTCTTCGAGCGTATACCGTTTTTCTTTTACTCTTGAGCATCGAATCGTTCTTACTTTGGAACGTAGTGTAGTCAAACAAAAGCAGGAGTGCAAGATTCTTGAAAGCGACATTGCACAGGTAGATATTCCCTTATCCTTATGCTCAAAAACTGTTACTTCTCTGGGCGATGACACGAGGCCACCAGTGGAAAAGTTCCACACGTGACTTCATGTGACGGTCCAAAACGTCGTGTAAGATTGTAAGGTTATACAGACTTCTACTGAGTACGGATGAACAACTCATGCCGCTCATCCGGTTCATATGAAATGCTGCAGGCGCGTAGAAAATAGCCCAATGTTCAGCGTAAGCCTCCGCTAATGAAAAATTTCACTCTGCAGCTACTTTGGGTCTCTACCTCTAATTGCCCGCAAATAATACAGTAATCTGGCAATAATCAGGTTTGCTCTACTCTTAAACATACGGCAGGATAAACAACATCACTTATGCGTTCTCCCGTTGTACTCTGACATCTCTGGCCGTCCTATCCTGCCATTACCTAAGCCTGAACCTGAACATAAGGCTTACATTTTGGCTTACGCTTAGGTCAGGACAGCCGGCACGCTCGCGAATAAAGGCAGAATAGGACGGCCACATGCTTAACAGGTAGGAACCTGGGTTTCTCTGACATTACGCGCGAAAAGTCAAAAACCCGTGTTGTTTATCTTACTGTATGTTTACGAGTAGAGCAAACCTGATTATTGTCAGGTTTTCTGTATTGTTTGCGGGCAGATAGAGGAAGAGACCTGTTACTTTAAAAAGCCACGCAGAAGATGCTTCCTCACGTCTGTAGAGCCCATTTTATAATTATCAATGTGGAGCGAGTGAAACAAACAACCTTTTACTAGCAAGTCAAACGTCATAAAATGAGTTAGAGATAACCGCTTCGGTACAGTAAGATGTCGACAGCAATGGTCTGCAGGTACCGTGCTATGCCGTGGTCCCTACATCACTCCCCGTCCAGATTCATGCTTGCCGGGGCTGCAGGTGGCCAGGCAAACGAGACTCGCCGTTGAGGCAAGGTGGTCGATATTTGTGCCTCATTGAACTTGAAAGCTGGCTTCGTTCTGTCGATTGCAACGGTTGACTGGGAGCCGTTTGCATCCACGGTGATGGTCTTTTCTGTCCGACGGAGAACTTTATACGGGCCGGCATAAGGAGGGGCGAGGCTACCAGTGCTTCCAGGTTCCCGGATGAATATTTGGCTGCAGTCTTTAAAGCGCCTTTTTTCTACTTTGCCCGTTTAACTTTGCAATTTGACCAGAGCAGGAGACAGATTTCACACTTTGCAGAAGTATCCTCGCCTGTCACACGCTTTTTGGTGTATTTTAACGAAAGCGATCATGATCGAAAGCGAAAGCGATCAGCCACCAAAAGTATCTTCTATGGGAATGAAGAAAGCCGAGAAGGCTCAGAAAGTTAAAAAATCTGGCCGCAAGAAGCGGAAGAAATCACTTACGGGTCACCAGTGTGGAGCGGGTGAAACAAACAACCCTTTACTAGCAAGTCAAACGTCATAAAATGAGTTAGAGATAAACGCTTCGGTACAGTAAGATGTCGACAGTAATGGTCTGCAGGTACCGTGCTATGCCGTGGTTCCTACAATCAAAAACTATTGAATTAAATAATAATAATAATAATAATAATAATAATAATAATAATA
>KN538392.1:553659-582331 GCA_000797535.1 Trichuris suis | reverse complement strand
ATAATAATAATAATAATAATAAAAAGATGAGCATAGGCATTGACGGTGGACCAAGGTTGGTCCCAAAAGTTTTGTCGGTAAAGCTCTTCATTAAGCGTGTTTACTTGTCAATGGGCTGCTCTTCCGTATATTTGGCGAAAGCATGCGCAATCGTTACTAAAAGCCGACTTTTTGAATTGCGTAATAAAAATGTGTTATAATAAAAGATGTTATGGTATAATTTGTTATTGTAAGATATTATACTGCATATGATTTCAATGAAGAACTGAGATCTATTATGATGTACTATTAATATTTTACGGCATTATGTTGTGTTTGGGCGAGCGAAGTCAATGCGGAAAAAGTCACGTCACTTTCCAGGCTGACATTGTTCCTTTGTCAGCGTGTCAGAAGTGACCCGTCCGTTTTTCTGACGAGTTTCTTCGCTCGCTCAACAGAGCAATGTCGTAAAATACAATATCCCGAATTCCAATTCCTCCTAGCAAAGAAACTGCATCTTCTAGTTATATGTTGTATAATAGAAAAAATATTTTTTGAAGTCGCTTTAATGCTGCGTATGTAAAATCTATGTTAATGGCATAGACCAGTGATTCCCAACGGGTCCCCAAGGAGGCCATGGAGGTAAGCGGGACTTAGGGGAAACCTGGGAAATAAAGGGGTCCCTGATGGGTGGCAGCTCCAGGAAGGAAGGGACAATAAGGTTTCGGCAATTCCAGCAGGACAAGGACGACGGGGAAAAGGTGAGGGGCACCAGAAAGATGCCCGCAAAAAGGTTGAGAAACACGGGGTCCCAACTCCAACATGTCTTATTGCGTATTTGTAAATATGCCAGAACGCGTAGAAGTATGAAATCCATAATACGCCTGGTCTTAAGCGTAGGGGAATTCTAGCTTACACGTTGCTACATCGGCTTTGACCGTGTTTGGAATGATCAGCATTCAATTTTTACATGTCTGCTCTTATTCATAAATTGCGTTAATTTTCCAGGGCTGACGGTCCAATAATATCTCATTACTTTGAATTCGCAATGATTTACGACTTCATCAAACTGGGGTGAGTTTGTAGTGATTATTTTTGTTACTTTGCACGTGCATACATGCTGCATAGGTATACGGCCGATGGTCATTGCGTTGGCGAAGTGGAAGTGAAGCCTCCGGTTCCTCATCGCCTGAAGTGGCACCTGCCAGACGAGGTAGGATGAACGTTGTCCCCTTTCCAGTTTGCGTATATTATTTGCTTGCTGTTGCGCAGTGCTGCTCTGTTATTCTCAAGTGCGTTGCCGAGGCTGAAAAGCTGATGAAGGACGTTGAAATGGCGCTAATGGTTTACAAAGACTTTGGCAAAGGTTTTATGAAAAAATGCGGAACTTCTCCGGATGGATTCGTCCAGATGGCTCTGCAGCTCACTTATTACAGAGTGATTAAGTTGTGTTTCCAAAAAAAGTTGTCTCTTCACCAGACTTTTTTAGGACCAAAAAAAG
Source organism: Trichuris suis (assembly GCA_000797535.1). Classification (NCBI taxonomy): domain Eukaryota; kingdom Metazoa; phylum Nematoda; class Enoplea; order Trichinellida; family Trichuridae; genus Trichuris; species Trichuris suis. Next base: position 580,851 of record KN538392.1, on the reverse strand, counting down.
TTTTGTCTTACGTACGAAGCATGCATGACTCGCCTGTATAGAGAGGGGCGTACTGAAACGGTCCGTCCAGTAAGGGGGAAATTCACTGGTTTGTACAATTCCTACAGCTTACATTTGTCTTGATTACAGGTGACAAAAGAATCATGTGCTTTTGTTCGTGCCATGGACGATCCTAATGTGCAGGTAGCAGCCGAAGCAAACTGACAAATCTTCCCTAATTTAGACGTGTTAAAGAATAGTGAGCGACGTTTCTTACTTCAGAAGGCTTGCGAACGTCACCAGAGAGGTTATCTGGATGCTATGTGTAGCAAAGGCGTCGACAGGCATCTATTTTGCTTATACGTGATCAGCCGCTATTTGGAGTTGGACTCACCGTTTCTAAAAGAGGTTCTCTCCGAACCGTGGCGTTTGTCGACTAGTCAAGTAAAACGCTTTTGTATTATTTCTTTTTGTTTTGCTTAATGCCTATTGTGCAGACGCCTCAGCAGCAGACCACTCTTGTGGACACGAACAAATATCCCGAATTTGTTTCCGCCGGCGGCGGTTTTGGACCAGTAGCCGACGATGGTTATGGGGTTTCCTACATAATCGCTGGTGATCATGTCATTAGTTATCATATATCCGCAAAAGTTTCTTGCCCGACAACGGTGAGTTATTCTTCCAGTTTATTGATACATGTGGCCACAAGTGGCCTATTAACGATTTCAGAGTGCTTCTCGTTTTCGTGACGGCCTTAGAAAGTCATTATCAGATATCAGAGCACTGTTCGAAGAGTAATTCGTATGTGACAGACGCAGTTGGTTCAGCATCTGCTTGTAAAAGATATATACATGCTTCGTTAATCCTAGTTTTTTACCTACGCTTTTATCATCCCATAGCGAGCTATCGCTTCGGTGAAATTGTAGTCGCTCTCACTTTTTATGCCATAGTATTTTTTTACCCTTTGGAACATTATTGACAAGCTGTCCCTACCAGCCGGAAATCTTTGCGTTTCAAGCGTGGTTTCGGGCTTTCTAAAGATTGCAGTTGACATTTGCAGTTCTAAACTGCGTTTGGTACCATCGAACTGTTATAAGAAGATTGTTGCTTTTAACGCCTTGTCGACGTTACCAAATTTGATCAGATAAATTTTTTGCACGAACGTTGGCGGTTGTAGCATTGAGACGTTGGGTCTGGCGCGCACTTAGAGCTTTGCGAGAGCAGGAAAAGTTCTAACAAGTTGCTCTAATCCGCTGTTTCGAGGTCCATGACTTTATGGTGCACCGTTTATCAAATATGTACGTTAAGAAGAAGAAGAAGAAGAAGCCGATGTTTTTGCTATCGATTCAGGATGACCAAGATGGGCATGTGACGGTTAGTCTATTCTGATCAGACCACTATTTCTGCCTGAGGGTTTGTTATTTTAAAAATTAAGTGGTAAGAATGCTCATTTGCTCTTCTGCAGCAATTCAAGCGACAGATGGAACGGCAGCTAGTTCGAATGGTCACAAGTCAGTGTTTCAAGGTGGTATCAATGCTTTGCGAAGACGTCAGGTAAAGTTGGAAAGTTTCTTCAGAAGTGCCGCGTTCGACGTACCATTGTAAATTTATTCCCATTCTCTTCCGCATGTTCTTAACTTTTGAAATGAGCCTATGTTAGGCTATCTCATAGTGCGAACAAGTCTGGCGTGATTGTAGTAATAATTTTAAAAGGCCAAATAATCAGTAAATCCTTCAGGGCGCTAAGGGCAATTTGTCTTAGGGTAAAGTGGCCTTTCGGGATCCACTTTATTTGCTTGTAGTTCTCTGCTACTCTGCGATCATTATCATCACGTCTAAATTTTACCATGCGCTCTCTGATGATGCATTTTTTGCAAAGCAATTTCTATTCTTTGGTCAGTCTGTCTGGTAGGGCTTAACAATTCCTGTTCAGTTGGCCGTTGCAGCCTAAAAGAGTTGCAACATGCTTTCGCTTTAAACAGCTTCATGCCTATTCATTCGCGAGTGTTTGCTAATCTTTATGGCGGACGAATCAATATGCGTCAATTGATTTTTGCAAAAAATTTGTTTTCCCGTTATTTCCATTTGCATATTTCCTGTCTGGCAATGTTGCTACTATTATTCATGAGGCTTAGAATGTACGTTTTGCCAGCGTTGTTTGCGCAAGACCATCTGCTGCTCTTCCGACGGCAACGTACGAAAAAAAAAATGAATTGTAGTAGACCGGATGAATTGTGACCGAACGCTTTGAAATTGTGTACTTTGGATTGGCGATACGATTGTTTGAACAGCAGCAAAGAGTCGGCGAAACGTGCTTAATTCAATTGGCTGGCCGAATTGATTGTTTGAAAAGGCGCATTCTACTGTTTATACTGGGTCGTACAATTCTTTTCCATTCAGCGTTTTGGCGAAACTTTAGCTTTGGTCACAATTGTGGTCAATACAATCGGCAACTTCTTTTTCACTTATTCCTAAAGGCGCTGCGTTGCAGTTTGAACATGTAAGTATACGCTTAAAAAGGTAGCGCTGATTTAGTAGCAATGGATTGTCAATTTCTTTTTCTACAATCGTTTACCCTTCAATTCCTTCACTCGCTTCTCAGCGGAGAATTCGAACTTTACTTTTTCAAGCTATTAAACGTAAAGCGCAATGACTTGGCCGCAATGGTTTGCTTCAACGCTTTTTCACTTCCTTTTTGAAAACGTAGCTTCTTCGTACGGCGCAAGGGAACTTCATGTAGAGTATATGATTTTATTGTTACGCAAATGTCCCGTTATAACAGTCAACAAATTTGGTCTGCTGAGCTTTCGGGTGGGGCCTTCACCCATCGTCAGCGTGTAGAGAAGGGGAATGATTCCAAATTCACTCTACATGAAGTTCACTTCCTTTCTGTAGTTTTTCACATGTTGCTGTTGCATTGTGTTCGTTGAGCTCAGTATAGCTGAGCATCATGTAGACTGCTGGGAAAGTCGGCAGTCCGTTAAAACTTGTTGAGCCAAACTAGATGACGAAATTTCTTAGCCGAGAAAAGCGACATACTCTAAGCGCCGACGAGGAACATTACAATGTAGTGGCGTTTATGAATTTTAAAACTGGCCCTCCGAAGAGGAGAGATGATTGGTCTTTTCGTGCAGATGAAGTGGTTTTACTCGTTTGAACTGGTCTCGTCGAAAGCTTCTGATTTTTTATATATACAGAGTTTTCCGACTTGTATAATTTTAATCAGCGGCGCTCCAAGAGCAACTCCCTCACTTGTCAACGTTTGCAAAATCGATGCTGACGTCGAGTGCTGGAAAATAGCTACAAACAAGAGGAAAAGGTTCAACTTTAAGTATTTCTTTTCATTTTATCACCCACTTCGAGGATCCAAGCGTTTTTGTCTTCCCGCGTTGCTGCAATTGCCCAAATTCGCTCTTATGGCCACGAGTGATGCATGAAGTGGAGTTCACTCGCTCGAAGGCCGATTACATGGCAGAGGGTTGCGAAAACGCGTCCGAGTGTTTACGCGGTAATGAAAGCCTGGCGGTGTCTGCCAAAGAATCCTTCATCTTGAATGCTAGCTGTAATCTATTGTTTTCTCAGTAGTGTCACATCATCTGAAATTGATTGTTCTTATTTGTCCTTTAGCTTTCAACGAGTGCTGTCGTCAAAAGTTCTCTTCGTGCGGTGGATGTTGCTTTTAGTCGAATTCTGGAACGCCCCCATGCCATACCCCGTGTAGATCGTTGATTCCTGGCTGTTCTGCGCCTTTCAAAAGTTGGCCGATCGACTACCTACCGTTGCCCATAGCAGCGAATAAGCTCTCATTTAATATGTTTGATTAATTCGCATTTATTACATTACTTAATTTGATAACTTAATTTCATGATGCATGTTTTTAACTAGCGCTTATCGTGATGACATTAACTAACTGAAGCAGTTTGCGACTGATAGTAGAACCAAGGCTATATCCAATTGCTGTATTGAAAATGTAGCTCTTTTGTAGGCTGTATAATTGTATACGGAAACGCGACCCGTAAGGAATTGTAAGCGTGTACTGAAATTGGCGCAGCTTTCGAGAAGCTGCTGTTACCGTGGTCACTGCTGATTAGAATTTTATTCAACGCTGACGGGTCGCATTTCCATACCCAATTATCAAATATCCAATTATTCTTAATAAGACCTACGGGCACTGTATACTTTAGGGTTCCATTCTCCATGTTCTACCACAGCATGTATTGGCGCGTAGCGTTTTTCGCAAAGTCTTGAGGTTCGAAGTAAGTTGCCCTTTTTCTGATGGCTGCGCATGGTAGATTTGAAAAATGTTTAGCTAACAGCATAACTAGTTGATCACATAATTGGTTGCAGTTTTTCGTTGCTGCTTTTTTGCGAATACTCGCTTGGCTACCACTTGCTTTTGCACGGCTACTAATTGGCCATTTGCCACTTTGTTAGATTCAACTGGTCCGTGTAGGTGGCGCTACTGGTTTTCAAAACCGGACAGCTGTAGTATTCAACGTTAAAGTCGGATTTTTCGGGCAGCAGTAGTTTATGATCACGTGTTGAGATGTTGCTACCGTGTAGTTCTATTGATTGTGCCGTCAACGGGTCTGCAATGTAGGCAACATGTTAGCTGAAGAACGTAGCTTTATTAATAATTAGTTGTATCTGTCGTGCAGCAGTTCATGCGACGCGAAAAGGATGCGTTTTGCTTGCATGTGTTGTCGTTGTGCCATCGATGCAGCAGATCTTGACTTTGCGATTCATTGGTTAAGTAGCAGCGTTGTCATTAGCTTTCCCAAGTTGGTTCTGCCGAATGGATGAACTTCCCGACATTCCAATCCCCAAAATACGCAGACTGGGCAATTGTTGTAATAGCGCTTGCTCTGAAAAGGTTTTAAAATGCGTGAATGACATATGCTTCCATCTAATCAATGGCTTAATGGCGAGTAGTGTGAATGAAAAATTAAAAGTTTAATTTCATTTCTTTGGAATAGCAGTTAGACGTTCGCACGCATTGGTCGTTTGAAGGATGATAATTAGCATACTTCCTTTCCGAGCAAGTCTTTCCTTCGCGTGTGTTGTCTGGTTTCGCTAATTTGCCACTTGCGATAATACGTTGCGGAAATATTAATGGAATTGCGTAATATTTTTGAGCTCGCTTGTTACGATTAGTTTTCGCCTCGCTATGGTTCTCGTAATTCACTCGCGATTCTTATTTAGTTAATTCCGTAGGGCGCCACGTTGCCTTAATGCATAAAATACGAAAGTTGAAACTGTTGAGGTTAAGTTGCTGACAAACCAGTAGCCTATTCCTTGGCGAAGCATTGGTGCTCACTATTTCAATAGCTTCCGAACGCTAGCCGCCGAAAGTAACGTTCTGCGTTTAAAATGCCTCTCACATTATCTGTAGAACTTATTGCCGCGTCATTCCTGTAGTCCATCGCGTTTTCGATGAAGAAGTAATCAACCTACTTCGTTGTAGCGTGCTGGGAAGGTCATGTCGTATTTACTGTCAGCTTAACAGGACACGTTTACAGGCGGGATCGTTTTGTTATTAAACAATATTTTGGGAAAAGTTAGTTAAATAGTTGGGATAGCCTTTTTTGGACTCTCATGGAATCTTGTGGAGCAATTCCTCTTTGAAGTGCTAGCAGCAGTTACAGTAGGAACAACGTTGCTCCTAAATCTGCAATGCTTTTACGAAATTACAAATCTGCTGCAGCGTAAGCAGATTTCACTAGTGCGCGTTCAAGCTGTGATAATACGTCACGGTCGTTTGTTGATGTATCGATTCGGCATTGTCCTCACGGCGGTTGGTCTTTGAAGTTCCATTCTGTTTGCAAAGTCCTCAGTAATCATCTGTTCGCAGTTACAATTAACGTGCAAACATTGGTTTTACGGTAGTACTTAGAACTTTACTGCAAAAGGTGGTGACCTAATAAGAGCACATTCATGCGTGTGAAGTAATCAGCTTCTAATTCTTTTAGCACAAAAGGTGAGTGCTTCGTGGACTGTCCAGTTTGCGTAAGTGGTTTAGTAGTGTAATTTCATTAGTACCTTCTTATTGGGATTAGATACATGGTGTATAATTTGCATAGAAGCATCACACCTGTTCATGCTAACCGACCGCAATTAATGCAGTTGCTTAAGTCTGTCTCTTTGTTAACACGCTAAGGTCGATTTGTAAAGTTAGTTCTGTTTCGCGCTAAAAATATGCGCCCCATTCAACTGTGATCAAAGTAAAGAAAATTACTGCTAATTGACCGCTGTCCGTAAATTAGCATTAGGACTCTTTTGGGACTAATAACGTAGATGAGCAATTTCGCTCAGTCCTCACGATATCAACCGAATGAAGTCTTAAGTCTTGTTCGACTCGACTTGGCCTTTTATTTGTCATTCGTTGCGTATGCAAATCTGTGATCTGAACTTGTTATTGTGCTCAACGGTTTTGCGCGACTCGAGGCATACAAATTTTCCTTGTTGTCCGCCGAGGGTCAGCCATGTTTTCAAAGTAGGCTTAAGCGTTTGTTTTGAAATTGCTGAATATTTATTATCGCGTTGGGGCGCATTGCTCTTTTAGGTTTGTCGCGGTGTTGAAAAATTGAATGTTCGCTTCGCTTTTCCCCCAAATCTTGGAAGAAGTGTTTACTTTGGCTTATCGATAGGTAACGCCGCCTACTTTACGTCTTTTTCGAGATGCATTGCAGATTAGCATGGTAAACAACGGCGAATGTCTCGTCGAATGCTTCCGGTGACGCGCGAACAATTATTGGCTAAAATAAGCTAAAAAGTGCAACTATCTTGAAAGTATGTGCGATGTAGGCGTCGTTCAGTTATCTGCTACGAAGCAGTGTCGCTGTAAATCACATGACAAGGATGAATTAGTGTTGCATTCCATGGAAGACAACCTGCGTCTTTTTCTTATACTATGTACTTCCTATTGCATGATTGCGCGGCTAAGGCAAAGCTCGTTGATACAAAAGTTCGATCCAAAAGATGTAGAGCTGAGCTTTCGGAATTGCCTGATTCCATCTTCGTCGTTTAAATCAAGTAGTACTGTTTTATGCTGCCTGTTGATAGTTAGGTACGAGCGACGCCTGTCAGAGGGTAGCAAGGTCACGACCGGTCTCGCCCGTGCTGTCTCTCTGGTCACTGTAGGAGTGCATTAAGTGGGTCAGCAATGGGGGTGCAGCAGCCAGTCAAAAATGCCAATGCCGACCATATGTCGTTCACTCCCGCCCCCTCGTCGCTGTTGCCTTATGGCAAATACATAGAGCTTCTTTGATCTTCCTGAGGTAGAAGTCAGGCTTAGTAGCAAAGTGTTTTAATACTAAGGTTTTCATTAGAAAAGGAACATTTCGCCACATGTTCCACAGTCACTGATGCAGGCATCGTCTCTACCATGAGCTTCAGTGGGTCACTGTGTGGCCTGTTTGTCTGGCATAGGTAATCCTACAGCTAGAAACCAGGGGCGCTTTGCAACATCACACGCAGCTGTGGGACTACCTATTTTGGAGAAACAGGCCACACAGTATCCCGTAGTAAGCTGACTGATTTTTGCCGGAATCATAGTTATTTTGTGTACATGGGAAAGTTTGGGTAAAGTTGCTTATTCATAAAGCTTTTGCCTACCATTGTTCCAATGGTGTCATATTCACTTTTGCCAATGAACGAGCCAGTGCGCGTAAAAGTTTTTCAAACTGATTTTTGTAATATAGTTCAGATGTGTGGTGTTAGCATTCCTAATGACTCATAAGGTACACAAGCGATAGATAAAGTTTTCATTAGGCGATTCGTATGCACAGTCCGCGAAAGGTAATAATACGCTTAAGCGCTCTCGTCAACGCCTACCTCTTTGTAATTAAAATTCAGAGGAGACTGCAGCTGATGAACTCTTCTTAAGTAGCAGTGAACCGCTGCAATGCATTTCCGCTCGTATGGACGAAAGTTTAAATTGATATCAGATTTTTCCTCCTTAGGTATATGATGAATTTATTCAACTTAGCTTGAATTGTTTGCTAGGTGGGCATTCGTGGCTGGTATGCGGTTATTGGTGCGTGTTGCTTTTGTATTCCAGCCAAGTATTGCAAATTCACTGTACACTCTTTTTTAGTAAATGGACAATTTGCCTAACTAACCTAATTGTATTGGTGTATACTTTTTATCTTTGCTTTTCTTTGTTTTGCCATATAAGGTGATCATTTGGTAAGGCGTAACATTCTGAGTTTCAAGCTTATTCTTTCAGAATTGGTGCTGTTCGACTCTAAACGCTACTGATCGTGGTGTCACATTTTTCGGCTTTTGCATATGAGTAACGTTATTTACTAATATTTGATTTTATAGATTGCTAATTTTCAAAGCGCGCATAATGTTAAATCTTTATCCGCATACGTTGGCAGTTTAAAGTGTAAGCTCCTTTGCTCCATGGGAGCATATATTAATAGTTGGGAAAGTTCGTAGTGTTTTTATCCATTTGTTCGTTACCTTATAGTAGGCAGAGCTTAGTCTTCAATTCAAGCACATCCTCGTAGAGCGTTTGCGGGAGTGACCGTTGGCGTGTTGGACTTGTAATGCGCGGCTAAACTGCCCATGATTTATTTTGCACTATGGCCAATTCTGTAAAGTGCTTCAGGCGAGCTAAGTCGAGGCAATTTATGTATAAATGCTATTCTCAAAGAAGCAGTTAATTTTTCCAGAGTTGTTTGCTTCGCGTGAAGCGCTTTCTGCTAAATAATTGTATTCCGCTATATTTATGTTTAAAAGATTTAGTAACACTTCGTCATTCGGCGGGTGCAGCTGCTTTTCACTCGTCCTTTGTTGGACTTATCAACAAAGGAGAGTGGGAAGATCACGTGATTCACTGGCAAATGTTGAAGGTTATTATTAACTGCAAAATATCATTGATAAGGCTACTTAGTTTTCTCTACATGACCTAAGTAGTATTCGTTGCAGTACCTAATGTGTAATTCTGTTAATGAGTACCTTGATGATAAGCTTTTGTGTTGGAATCGTGATGTGTCGTTTTGTTTATCCTGTCGAATCATTTTCCCTAGAAGACGTATAATCCAAGTTAATGCGTGTACGTCGAACAGATAGCTTTGTAAAGGGGGCTCGTAAAGTCCAACTTACACTGCGTCTTCTTTCATCTGCCGTCCGCGGCGTCATATCCTCTCTGTAGTGAAGTGTGGAATTTAGTTGCTAGTTAATGCGAAAGAATATATTATTCTCGTCTTGCATTTTTTCCTTTTCTACGCAAATCACGTTCACTTGTTTTTGAATCAGTTGGAGCTATGCTAAGAACGGCAGCTCTGTAAGGCAATTGGGTCCTTCAGGTGATCACCCTTTCATAATCTATCCAGTCGTATTGCAAACTAGTTTATTTGAATCTACCAATAGCACAGTCGTTCACTGAGTTAGTGGGGAAAGTATATGTTTTTAAAATTTCTTTTGTTATCTCATTGGGATAGCACTGATAAACTTATCATTGCCCATTTCATCTTTAAGTTTAGCTAATTCTACCTGCGAGGATGCAATGCATGCTAAGTTGCCGCCTTATGCAAAGTTTAGGATTTTTCAAAGTTATTATATAAACATTGTATCACTTAATGCTTGAAGTTGTCTTGTAGAACGGAGGTGGCTGATAGGGAAAGATGACGTTTGTTGGAAAACGTGTATGTCGAGCGAACGATGGAATAACGTCAGTAGCCTCTAAGGTGGGCGAGTTTTAGCCAGCAGGAAGATGCCGTGTCAGATTCGATCGGCGTTCCTCAAAAAGTAGAACAAGGCAGTGAGTGTTCTGGAACATGAGGTTAATTTTAACGTTACCTTTTATTTCTGTGCCGTACTGATAGCCGTCAATGAATCTGTGCTTCAGTGTTTGTGAATAATTTTTATTTTTATGTTAAAGCTTTATAATTCAGCCGCTTTCTTCAGGTAAGGAAAACTGGCGCCGATTAGCATACTTTGCCCGAACAAAACCAAGTGAATGTATTTTTCGATAAGTCACCCATACACTATTTTTTATTTTAATGCTGTTGCTGCTTTACAGCTGAATATGTGTTGCAATGCGTCATGGCATTAGTTTGCATCTCTAATTTGCCTTAATTTTACTAATAGCTGCAACGAGTTCCATAAGCGCTTTCTTTGCTACCGCTGTCCACCCGTTGCTGGAATTGTGCTGCAGCAGTCTTGTTGTTTTTGCGTTTCCAAGTTTGACTTCATAATCTGACAACTGCCTACTTGTACTGCCCTCATTCTAATATTTGAATATTTTGCGCATGTTCACATCGATTCCGCGACAGTTGATTAGTAATGGAGGTCAATGTTGGGCAAAATAACGTTCCATTCAGAAAAACACGTCTTTGCAATCGTACAGCGGTGTGGTTCAGATAGTCTTTTAGTGATTGATGAGCGTTTGGCATTTTGACAATAGACAGTCCGCCTATGATTCGCGCTGCGACCACTTGTGGCTTAATTTAAATTACTCCTCTATGGCGGGCCGCTACATAAAGGCTTGTTATTTTTGGAATGCATTGTTTTAAAACGGGCGAATGAATCCGTACGCATTATGTATTCATATTACTATCAACTTTGCGTTTTTAAGTTGGGCTATGACAGCTCCAAGCAAATTATGCATGCAGTTGTTCGACCCTACGGTGCAGCTAGTCTGGTATGCTTTCCCAACCTTATTTGATAACGATGGCGTATTACAGTTTCGTCAGTATGTTCGTAGCAATTTATTATGCGTACGCAGTCAGTGAACTACCATTAGCCAAACTTTTAACTTTTAAAATTTTTTCCCAAAACCATCTTAGGGGAAGGTTCATGCAAGTTTGGATTTTTCGTATTTATGGCCGCTTGAAAGATTAGTCGTCATATCTTTTATGGTATTATTGGTTTGCCGGCGTATTTTGAGAATTTATTTAGACTTACGCTATGGGAGTGTTCATTTTTAGAAATGCCTTCCCGTAGGCGCTCTGACAAGTTTAAGTGATTAGTGTTTCCTTTCGAAAAGACCAATTTATGTGTAACACATTCTCCTACGCTTTGAATCCTCCTACGCGCCGTATACTTTCTCTTACCGTGCAATTTTGGATAACGCAATAAAAACTCGTTTTGCACTTGCCGGAGGGGAGGTGGTCCGCAAGCGCTGTCACTTTGTTTGGACAGTTAATGGGAAAGTTGACCAGATTTTGAAGTTTGGCCTCCGTGCGACTGCGTGGGATAGCGACTTCGTATGCCAATTGGCGAAGCTCTTCTTCAACGTGACAAAGGGGATATTTCTTTCACTTTGAGAGTTCGCGTAAATCTTTACAAATGATCACTTGTAAAAACTGTCGAAGGGGCTGCCGTAGCAGCTCGCACAGAACTTAAGTTTCAAAAGTTCTTGTCCACTTGCAGGCAAAGGTAAATGATAGTTTCGATTTGCCGCATTGACTGTTGCGGCGTTATATTTGGAAGTGCTGAACAAAATTTGGAAAGCTATATATTTTTGCGTAACCGCTTTTAACTCAGTGGCAAATCAACCTCAATATTATGAAGGCTTATTATAGTATCGTTAGGGGAAAACGTTGTTTGTTGCCTGATGCTTTTTCGGGATCAGAAATTTGAATAATTAATGCTTAGACGTAAAGTTGTTCTATTTTGCAAGATGACCTTCTCTATTCGTGTCCAATTGTCTCTATTCAGCTAACGTATGAGAGATATGATTTAAATAAGTTTTCAAGTTAATAAAGGGAAAAGGATTAGCTCACAAGCAGCTTTCATTGCTCTACTACATTTGACTAATTTTCTGTAGCTTTATTGATCAAACTTATCCTACCCTTTGCGCGGCACTGTTTTAATATGCCTTTACTCGTTTGTGTTAAGGAATGGTGAGTAAACTTCATTTCGCCACCTGCAGTGCGTTCTCAGCTATTTGGGAACCATTCTTTTCTCTCCCTTAATAAACATACAAGGAAGCATGACTAAGTTTATTCAATCTTTAATGCTATTGTTTCACTTTGTGCATAGAGCACGACGAGCATATCGTTTCCTTGTTTGGTAAGCTAACGAACTAATAACTGAATTTCCTCTGCTCACTTGAGCTTTGCCGGAATGACCCGGTTGATTTGAAGCTGCAGGCGTCGCTGCTGTATCGTAATGTTTTAATCAAGCTCAATGTATGGGAGATGAAGAAAGTTTTTTGTCAATAAAATTTTATGCCTAGACAATTTGTTTAAATATTTCTATTGTTGTCAGTGATTCTACATTCCGCTTTCTCATCTCCAACGCTACTTAAGGCGGAATCTATTCGTCGCTGAGAGCAGTGTGCGTTTTGACGATTTGATAAAGTTTCGTTGCTTCTGTGATGTTTTTCACTTCCCTTCAATCTTGTTTTCAGTCAGTAGCAAAGCAGGCGGCGCTTAAAGATCCGCTTGGAATTGTTTTTGTGCATTTCTTCATAATGAGATTGCCGACAGTTGGAAGAGTGAAGCAGAAGTTGATAGGCGACAACTTTTCAGGAGGGCAAAGTCTTACATCGTCCCGTTTAGGCTTCCGTTGAGCTTTCACTTCAATCTTTTAGGCGTTGTCACTTTTTCGTTGCGACTCGGCAATCCTTTTCTTTAAAAAACATGGACAACGAATTTTGGACAGATCGATTAACGCGGTTTGTTCTATGATGTTCAAGTCTGTTTTGGGAAGAACGCTAACGTTGACAGTCAGAAAGATTGAAAGGCTTCTTCTAATTTAAGCTGCATGACTTAAGAAGCTCCTGTAAGGCCACTCCTTCTCTTATGAAGCTTCCGGCTTATTTAATGCCTGTTTTATTGAGAACATGTGGCCAATTGATCAATGGCCATTGAACTGAATGTGCTGCTTACGTTCCAGCTTTCAAAACATTTGCTACCCATTAATGATACATTATTAAACGATCCCTTTATGGCTTACGTTGAAAAAATGGAACCGGTCATATTGTGATTGATTGTTTTGCTCCAGAATAGGTTTTCAAGATTAAATGATGCCACCATCTGATGAAGCTGACAGTTTCAACATGTGCTCAGATGTAGATAAAGTTGCTACAGTGTCACAACATTGTAACTGAACGATAGGATTCGTCGCATTTGAACTACGTCCGAATAGAATCACTGAGCCGTCTTTCTTTCTTCATTTGGTACGTTTAGTTGCGTCTTTGCCGTACTTATCAGCAGTATGTAAATTGTTAAAGACTCGAATGCGAGTCAGCAAAAAGTGATCGTCTCGAAGGCGGAATTAAGTGGGCGCTTTGTCGAAGGCTGTCAAATTTGGATGGGATTGTTGCAAATTGCTTAGAGCGGATGCTAAATTAAATAAATACTTTCCATTTATACCTGTCCAATTTTTATGTCCCAATGGAGAAGTTTCGAAGCGGAAACACCGCGCAAAAACAACCATTTGCTAAATTGTCCTGTCGCTAAGACGCGTTCATTATTGGGCGCATCTGGCTTTGGCGGCTGTTGATGCGCTGTTGCTATTCCAGGCGGAATTCTGCTTCATATCACGTGATGGTGCTCTGCTCTGCTCTGGCTTTGTTTTAATGAATTATTTTGGCCGCTCCATGCTTACGTCCTCAATAGCATATATAATACTTTGCATTTTGAGCGTTTCTTAGTGGGAAATGGCGAACGTCAGTTCTAGCTTTGAGAATGATTGGAACTGCGAAGTTTTAGCTATGTTGTAGGTCGCTTCACGTGTTGCCCCATAGTGACATGTGAACAGATTATTGAAAGCCTATCTTTGGACATAGTCATTCCTGCGTTTGCTATAATATTTAATAATTAATATAAAAAGTGTTTAAATAAATATTTCACTCGTATCGTTAAATTTTCATTTACCACAAGTTAAAGAAATATTCTCCGCTTTAGTGCTTTACTGTGCGTAGTGCTTGTGTTGAAAAAAGGCGTTTTCCTCTTTGTCTAATTTGCATTGAGAAAATGGATACCCTTTTGATAACGCCATTTTGCTCACTTTTAAAGCAGCCTTGTTATAGCTGTTTGCGGCGGCTTTAATGCAGCTTTTCTTCCTTCTGATTCCATAACAGAAAGTAACGGTAGCATTTGTCGTACTGAAGGTTACGAGAGCGTATTTCACTTTTTGTTGTCCCTTTCCAAGCTTCGTGTTGGCCTCCTAACACGTTCTTAAAGAGCAACTTCGTTTCGAAATGATCCGAAAACCGTAAGGAGGTTGCTTGCAGCTAAAGGATGTGATATTCCCAGTCGCTTGTTGGCAGCTTAGTCAAATGGCATGTGCAATTTGGTAATATGAATGAGTAGGACTGGTCCAGCGCAACTCAGTCCACGTGCATGATTTGGCAGTTCCTCTACGGAAGTCTTTCTGACATTTCATCTCCTAAATGGTCAGCGGTCTGGAAAGAACATGCGCAAGTTTTATCTTGGTAATACAGCCAATCTTGAATGGCTGATTGAAATGTTAAAACAATACATGGAAATGAGCTGCTTTGCCAGCATACGTAGGCGGCACGATAATCCTTCAACCCATTTGATTGATAAGCTCACTGTTGTTGCAATATTTTGAATTGGCTGATTCCAGCGGTAGGAAAAAGGAAGTTGGAACGAGGCTTCTGTAGGCCAGTTGGTCTTGGACCTAAGGCGGTTTGGTAGATTTTACACTAATTCATATATCCACGGTAATGTATCACTTGCAAACAGGTTGTGAACGTGTAATTCTCAATCCTCCCACTCGGTGACTTGTCAGAAATGTCCTTGACGAACCACCGACCTCATATATTTTTGCCACTTAAACGACGCTGTAGCAAAAAAAACTATTTCTGCTCACTGCACATGTTTGCAATAGAGTTATGCGTCAACTTTGCGTTAAGGCGGCTTTCGTATTGCTATTCAGAAATTGTAGTGGCATGTCGTTATGTCTTATCTAGAATAGCGTGTGTTTGTTTTCCTTCTTCTTGTCATTTTAGAGGCTGGCGGAATTTGCCGTGACGTTATCGTTGTCGCCTGGTTGAAACGACTTGATTATAATTGCCCAGTGCTTCCTTAAAAATTCTGTTCAGCGTTGCCCAACTTGCAAAAGCCTAGATTTTGCCTTTGCATTGGGGTATCTGTTATTTTACGTGTTCGGGCTAGCAGTTCTTGCCTTGTTTCTTTTCCCGCGACAATTAAGCAAAGTGAGCGTATGTGACATTTATTTATTTTCAAGAGGAGACTTTCACATCGCGTACAGCTGCTTCAGCAATTCTTCGGAACAACGTGACAGGGAATTTCGTTGAAAACGTTTTGTTTATTTCAGGCTAGGCATTTGCAACTAATTTTTCCGCAATGTCCAACTGTTCAACTGGCATGAAGTCTTCCGGCGGTGGTGGCATATCCCTGGAAAGCTATCAAAGGACAAATGATTCCTGTTCGAACGAAGCGGTGGTAAATGTTCAGTTGTATAAGCACTGGTAACGTTGTGGTAATCGACTTTACGACGAAACGTTGAAGCTGACTGACTGCTCATTTAAAATGCATTTTTTCTGCTCATTACGAGGGTAAAAAGGATTGGCAGCTATTTGAGTGTAGCAATTTTAGAAAGGTCACATTGACTAAGTGAGCAACTCGCTGATACTGCGATAGCCTGCTTTTCATGCTTGCCTGTTGAAGCAGCGGTTTAGCTATTTTCAGTAGCTGTCATGGACTGTCATAAATGCATGATTGATAGCAACTTATGAGTATCTGAAAATCCTTTAGCACAAAAGGTGTAGTTTTATCCGTTAAGTGTTAACGTCCCATAAAAATTCCATGATAATATGAATCACTGGCTTTGTGCTTGTGCCCGTTCCAGAGGCAAGTAGAAAACGAAAAGATACTGAGCAGTTCAGAACAAAACAACTTACTGCATGGCCGTTACGTATGCATTATTGTATAGTCAGTCATTTATGAAAGCTAGTAAGCCGTTGCAGTCGCGACATTGGTAAGGAAGCCCTTCCTTATTTTGGGATTAACATTGTTTCTTCGAAGATGACGTAAAACAAGTAGTAGCCAAGCTTTATAATTTACCTGTACGTTTGGTGACCATATTAGGTCCTTACCATCGTTGACTGTTAAGTTGAACAAGCTTTAAAGAGTTCCACCAATGAAGCAATAGTTATTATACGCTACGATGTTGCAATTGGAAGGCAGAATCATGGCACTAAATTTCATAACAGTGCTCTGGTTGCGATAGGAAGCGTTGAGTAATTTCCATGACTTGGATACTTTAAGTCAGTTTGAATAAAAGCGTTTAGTAATGCGAGATTCCCGCCATTTTGGTCACGTGAAGTATTATTTCTTTTGTCAATTATTATGTATTAATATTTGAAGTAAAACGCTATGTTTAGAAGCAGCAGCTGAAGGCCTTGCCATCCTGCACGCCGGACAGGAACGCAAAGCATGACACAGTTAATAGGGTATTATCGTTGAACAAGAAAGCTGCGGATGTGTGCGCAGGTGAGAGGATAGTTGATTGATGAATATTTTTGAAGCCTATCAAACTGGCGCCCCATTGTCGTAACTATTAATACTTTGGACACGTTGCGCCGTTTTCGTTGAGCTACACAGTTCGTATGCAAAGTATTAAATGAACGAACTCTTGCTTCAGGTACAACTGCAAAACACTTGACTAAGCTGCTTGTTGACAATATCCGAAGCCTTTTCTCTCAGGATTGGCTTATCCTCATCGCTTTGGGAGTATCCGTTGCTGTTCTAAGCTTCTCTATGGATTTGCTAATTGGAAAATTGACCGAAGGTACGGCCGCCACTGTTCAGTTATCCTAATTTGCATGTCATGTGCATTGATAACCCTTTGTGTTTGTCAATTTTATTGTTTGGCTTTGAAAATCTTATTTCGCGTCGAATTTCTCATGATTAATAAAAGCGGCTTAACGAAGCAATGTAAAATTAAAAGAGTCTATAAAGCAACCTAATTGCATGGAGCGAGCATACATTAGAACATATGAAATGTTCAAACGCTCGAACTTGCTCGAAGATGCAGTTGCTCTGAAAAACGTTAATTCCATTAAGGTAGCACAGCTTTGCAACAGTTAAAGTGTTATTTTTTGTTCTTTTTGTAATTTTGTGTGCAGAACATTGTGTTTAGGGAATTTTGCTTCTTGTTAATCTGTATGTTTAGTGAGAAATTGGTTGTACAGATTGGCGGCTGGTGTACATCTTGCTGCTGGAATTTTCACTTGGATAGCGCTGGTGTCCGGAATGACATTGGCTTCAGTTGTAGTCAGCCACTATATTTCTCCGCCCGCAATTGGTACTACTGGAACGCTTTGACTCGAGTATATTCAGTTTCTGTTTCTTTCAGGCTCGGGTATACCTGAAATAAAGACCATTTTACGCGGTGTTGTCTTGAAAGAATACCTAAGCTTTATAACGCTCGTATCCAAAACGGTTGGCTTAACAATATCTCTTTCAAGTGGATTGCCTATTGGAAAGGAGGTCTGTTGATAGTGTCGCAAATTTGAGTCTGTAATATTTTTTTTTCCAGGGTCCAATGGTGCACATTGGCAGCATTGTTGCTAGTGTCATATGCAAATCATTCGGATACATAGCTCAACTTAACGAGGTAAAAGTTGATCCATTTTTTGAAGTACAAATTGTCTGGTTGCCCTGAACGTTAGCTAAGTATTGCAATGTAGAGTTAGGGTTGACATTCGTGTGTCTCTTGATTTGTTAAAGCATTTCAGCTTGTGATGCGTTTATATTCTCCTTGCTCAATTTTCGCACCACATCTTGAGTTCAATTATTGAATTACTTGTTTAGCTCTACCAAAATCGTCATTGAGAAGTTTACTATCAAGTCACAGTTTCGATGTGTGCATAGAGGTTACCCTACGGCTTTGTTCATAACGTTAACTTGCTGTCAAAGTGTAAAAACTTATAGGTTGCAGGTGCAGTAAAGATGCTGATTGCGGCTAGATCTGTCCTAGTCCGTAGATAACCTTGCACCTGCATTTTCTTATCAGAAGCTCAAATCTCTGCGATTAAAGGAGAAAGCTGCCCGTACATTTGATATCGGTCTCCTAGTTTAGCGCATTGGAATTTGATTGGCTCAGTACTCGCTCAACAAGCAGCTTTTGCCTTTCTCATTCGTCTTGTTCAGAGGTGTTTGCAGTTATTCGCTCTTTGACAAATCTTGCTGTTTGATTTCGAATCCACGTTTGCGCTGAATCGTTTGGACTCGAGTAAAAGCCGACTTTTGGCATAAATGACTTAATGAAAAAACAGGTACAGATAGGCAGCGTTGACCATGATTTCGTACAAACGACGGTCCGGTTGTTCTGTGAGAAGGTTTGGTTCGTTCCGACAAAGCTTATCTTTGATCTTTTCTTCAAACGTTGTGCCATTACGACAACGTATACTGCGGTGAATAATTCTGAATGATGTTTTGAAAGGTAATAAGAAAGTCCTCGTTTGGAACCTTTTTCTATTATGATAATATCCTCTTCTTGCCTGTGTGAAACTTTTAATCGACCAAGAAGACCTTTCCTATTACCTTCCGGCGGCTTCCAACTAATTCAGTTTGTTCTATTCTCATTTGTTTTGATAGGCTCAGTTCTAGCCTAAGCCATAAGCGTTGGCTTAGGCTTAGGTTTAGGCTTATGTTAGCATAGCTTAGTGTAGCCTAAGCCTAATCGAAGACCTATGCCAATCGTAGTAAAAAAAGGACAGCATAAACTGAACCAGTAGGTAGTAGCGACGTGCCAGGCACTTAATGGCAAAGGTCTGATCAAAGTACCTAATACGCCTACAATGTTCAGCTATGAATTATTTTCTACTTTTATGTAGAGTGGATTTACTTGTATATTCCGTTTTGATGTTCCAGAATCGAAATCGTCAAGCGGAAATGATAGCGGCTGGTTGCGCCGTTGGTGTGGCGTGCACATTCGGTGCTCCGATTGGAGGTTGGTATATTTGTACTTTACTTTGCAGCGTATGCCTATTAGGTGTTGTTCAACGGTTTCTCTACACAGCGCAGTAAATCACCAGTCGGTGGTTAGGTTTACCAATCGATGCTGTTAATTTGTCTTTATGCTTTGGTATCTCATGAAACCATTGTATTAATATTAATATGTTTGAGATTTTGTATGCAAATTGACTGAAGAAGAACGTTTTTAGTCTAACTTTTTCTGTTACGATTTGCTTATACCGAGTTAGCATTATTTCGTAGGCTTGCATCTAATCGCTAATGTTATTGACTTTCTAACACTAGGCGTACTGTTCAGCATCGAAGTCACATCCGTACATTTCGCCTTGAGAAATTACTGGCGTGGTTTCTTCAGTGCGGTATTCTCTGCCATAGTGTACGGCTTTTTGGTAATGCTTTTGCACAGTAGAGGTACGTTGCTTGCATCTACATATTTATGTTTGATCAAGACGTTAATTCCTTTGTTTTTGAAAAGTACTTGTTTATGAATTTGTAATTTTTTGCTGCGGGTGTGACTATTTTTATATGTAGGTTGTACGGATGCTGCGCGTTCGATTCTTGTAAAGTTTTTATTGCGGATATTTCTGGGCCTACCTTGCCGCGTTCTCATTGCGTAATGGGTATGGCTACGAAGGTATTCTCAAGTTCGGGATGAAATTGCGGTTTAAAGGTGGGGCGCGAGCTTAATCGGAACGCTACATCCTTTTAAAGGAAGTAGCTTCATTCAGTCTGCAAGGAAAACGGAAAAATAATAAAAATAAAGTTGAAATAGTACAATAAAATAGTATAAAGTTAAGAATTAATAAAAATACGAATACAAAATATACGTGATGCGAATAATAAAGTAAAATCAGCGAAACGTGATGTAGAAATGAAATAAAATGGGATACAAGCAATTGTTGGTTCCGCTGCCTCTTCTCCAATTCTTCCGTCGACTGTCATCGTTCTCACATGATAGGGCTACATGTGCCAATGCGAGTCTCTCTTCGTAGTGCTTGCATTTTGACTGGATGAAAACCCTGACCGCTTTAAAGTTTATGAAGAATACAGTTTGGCAGATGAGAGGACATGCGTTTAGATAGACGACAGATGCTATTAATAACCAAACAACCTTGTAACATGTTCGTTCTCTCACTCAGATTGTTTGTCTTGTTTTTGACATTCTTCGCCCGCGTCCCTTTACCCGTTTTCCTGTGGAGCAGTTTATTTGGCGTTGGCAAACTCGGATCATTTATTCATATCATTTATTCGTAAGTGAAGATTTAAATTTTTCCTGCATATGTAAGACGGTGCAGTTCACGGCGAAATTATTTGCCAGTTTTACTAATAAGTACATATTCACGGTTTTACGCTAAAATAATGTATACTTGTAAGAATGGTAGGGGATATTGTCTCTTAGTCGTTCCGCTGCCATGCTGTAAGTTTGCTGGCCATCCGTTTCTCTCCTCACCTAAGCCTAAGCCTAAACATATCGCTTAGGCTTCGGTAGGGGCGGAACAAGATGGCCAGCATGCTTGGCAGAATGGAAACTGCATTTTTCAGACGGTGGGACGGCTAACAGACAAGATCCAAATGCACACGCCATTAGCGCATAGGTCCATAAAACTGGTGAACAACTAGCCGGCCTAATTGGAATTGTTCATAAATCTGAGCGTTGGGCTCATTGCAAAAAAAGAGACTGTTCACTGAAAGGTGCTCCTGTATTTTATTGCATCCTTTGCAGTTGCGTTGCTGTAAATTCCCGCAGGAGTGGAGATTTGTCAATCGATAGTAGATGTCAGCTTAAGCAGCGGTGCCACAGGGCATTATGTAAATAGCCTCACATATCTTAAGCGTTGTTATGTTTTAGAAACAGTAAGTGCATACTGTCCAACAGCGTTCTCCTTCGATACGCCTCTTAAGGCGAAGCAACTGGTTTTCTATGCAGCATTAGGGTAGGTATTTGTCCGCTTCATCTTGTTCTTATATTTTAGCAGTTAGTCTACTTAGGCGTTTCGTTTCAGCATGCATGCAATGTCCCAAAGCAATTCGGCTTGAATGTATCGATTCAATTGATCTTTCAAAAAACTGTTTTACTTAAACGCTCAGAATAGCGTATCTGCGATATAAATCCATCGTTCATTGCTAACATAAGTTGCATTGCATTTTGTTTTAGTGTTATTTGTGGCATATTAGGCGTTATGTTCGTGGTTTGGTACAAGATTTCGTTCAAATTCATCTTGACAAATGTGTACATTAGAAAAATCGTTGCTAATTGGTGAGCTGGAAGCTTTCAATTGCTTGGAATTGGTGTGATCATTTTTTAGCCGTTATACTCTTCCATTGATCGTGTCCATTCTTGTTGCCATTGTTACGTTACCGAATTACGGCGGCAAAGTGACGCACAGCTTGGTTACGTAGATGGCAAACGAGCAACGTGCCGAATAGTCAAGATGGCTGTTTTCAGCTAACGTCGAATACGCTTTTGGAGCAACTCTTTTCCAACTTCACGTGGGGCAGCGCGAATTCAAGCGACTATGACGCCAGCATTGTTGAAACGTGGTCTCCCGTTGCCCTTTCGTTCTACTCAACTCTCGTGCTTTTCGTCCTATATTACGCAAGTTAATGAATTCTCGTTTTGCTCTATCCATATTGATGAACATTTCAGTTTTTCCTAACGGCTATTTGCATAACTCTTCCCATACCTAGTGGCTTATTCACTCCTGTTCTGCTGGCTGGTATTCCGAGCATCCGTCATTTATGTTATACTTTTCCATTTTAGGCGCTGCTTTGGGACGACTATTGGGCGAATGCTTAGCACAGTGGTTGCCAAACGTAAATGACGACATTGTCGTCATTCCCGGAAGTTATGCCGTCGTAGGTATGGACAGAACCTCTTCGTCAATTTTCTCTTATGCTAATCATCCTTCGAGTGGGCAAAGTTTGGACAACCTCTGAGTGTCCGCGTTTCTTCCTCCAACCCTTACGTTAAACTTTCTGGAAGAATACCACCCTTATTTGGTACTTTGTTTTTCCTTTATTTAGCCGTACGTTAATTTCCTGCTTTCTGCTTTTCTAATCTTTGAACGGTGTGCTCTCTCTTTTCGAACATTTGTCAATAGTGCAAGCGTTCAGAAAGGCATTGTTCGGCTGCTGAGCTGCAGTTGGAACAATTTTGTTGTAGTCATGATGACAAGAGTTATCGAAATGTTAACGTGCTTCACTGCAGCTGGATGTACGCGAAAAATATCGTTTCATAAATGATTTAGTGCTGTTGTGTTGTAAGTAGACCAAGAATGGTTTTATTACTTCTGAGCGTAGCTAAAGTTAAAGTTTCTCGTTTGGAAAGCAATGCAAAATAGGGGGAAGTCCCGATCTCCGTAGCAGAGTTTTGTTGTTTGTCTAAACGTCACTCTGATTGAAATTGTTCTTCCGAAAGGAGCTGCTGCTTTTACTGGCGCTGTCACGCAAACGGTTTCAACGGCTATGATCATATTCGAGTTGACTGGACAGATTGTTCATATGGTGCCTGTATTGGTGAGTTGTCTGAATATTCGATTATATGTTTTTCACGTTGGAAACATTGCAGCTTGGCGTCGCTTTGGCAAACTTGATCGCTACTTACCTGTACCCGTCGGTGTACGATATTGGTATTCACTGCAAAAAGTTGCCTTACCTTCCAAATTTGCTTCCAACTTCTTCCGCGTAACTTATTCCTTCTGGATAACTATTGAGATTAGAATATGTATTCTTCTAGCGTTCATCGCATTCTCGTTCGAGACTTTATGATTACGGATGTTAAATATTTAACGCTGTCGTCAACTTATAAAGATATACGAGTTTTGTTGGATGCATTTAAGCGAGTGCGCACCTTTCCTTTGGTTAACAACGAAGGTACGTATAAGCGTGTATTTTAGTCCTGCAGAATAAGGAATATGAACTTCATTATTTTCAACTCCGCATGAAGAATTATTATTGTCAGTCAAAAATTATCCGGAATTTCCCTATAAAACGGCTGTTATAATAATAATAATATCATATTTTCACATAATCCTCCTGCTTTCCAATGCACTGTTTCTTGTATTTTTTTGTCTGACGGAATCGCTGACCTTATTTAGTATCATCAGATTTTGACAAAATCCTATAGCTTTCTGGGCACAACTTCCTGTGGGCCACAAGTTCCTTAATCCCCTTAGAAGTGGCATTTTCGCTAATGGATTCAGTCCAAAATGTTCTTCCTCATCCAGTTATTCGTTCGAGGTGAATCGATCGTCCTCTTGAAGCCTTTTTCGTGTGGACGAAACATATGATAGCCTAAAGGACGAAATCAGGGTTACATAGAGGACAAGGGGATAAGTTGAAGCGGTAGGGACCGCTTTGCCGCCAACGGTTTGCCGTCAATGGTTCGACGCTGAGTTTATTTTGCACTAGTCGTGTCGTCAGTTAGCCTTTGTGCTTTTTGGAGTAAAAGCGTAATGCTTACAATAGTACCACGTTTTGGCATAGTTGCGCTGCTTTACAATGCACGATTTCCGGGGCTACAAAGTTAATTCAACTCTAAGAAAAGAAATTCCCTTTACAATGTCATTAAATTTCGAAAATAATCCCCTTGATTTTGAAGGCTCAAATTCCAACGGTCGACGAGTTTCTTTATGTCGCTAGAAAAGAAATTTTTCGGCCGCGAATCGAGCCAAGAATGCACCTTTTCTTGCAGTTCTTCGTCTGAGGCGAATCAGTGGCCTCTTAAGGCATTTTTCGGTACACAGAATAAGTGATAGTCTGAAGAGATCAGATCAGAACTGTAAGGAAGATGAAGCAACGGATCAAATTGTAGTTTTCCCGTACTTTCACAGGCGTCAAACCACTGGCGGCAAATCACACTCTCCCCGTTCAACGTGCGCTTCGTCCTCTATATAGCGCTTATTTGCTCCATTCGGCTATTACCTGTCTCATCGACTCGAAAAGGCCTCAAGAGGGCATCGATTCACCTCAGACGAACAACTGGAAGAGAAGGTACATTTTGGTCTCAATTGATTACCGAAAATTTCATTTCTAAGGGGATTAAGGAACTTGTGGTCCACAGGAATTTGTGCCCGGAAAGCTATAGGATTTTGTCAAAATTTGACGATACTAAATAAGGTCAGCGATTCCGTCAGACAAAGAAGTACAAGAAATGGTGCATTGGAAAGCAGGAGGATTACGTGAAAATATGATATTATTATAACGGCCATAAGTTTATTTAAAAGAAAATTATAATGAAATTCCGAATAGTTTTTAACTGACCCTAATAATAACAGATGAAGAAGAAGAAGGATACAGAAAGATTTTTTTCGCTTTAGAGTTAGAGTGAAAACATACGTTATTAATCTCATGCATAGCGGTTAACATTGCAGTATCGAAAATTCTTATTGGAGAAATTTCCCGTGTTGAGCTTGTGAAGCTTCTTTCGTCAAAGCTGTTGGTAGCTGAGAGGAAGGAAAAGCGGAAAAGGTGGAGACGAAAGAGGCTTTCTTCGAAAATTGCAATACCCAAAAAGAGTCGTCAGAAATCGCACTCCATTACAAAGGAGGTAAGCAGTGCCAGTCTGGCCCATTTGTTGTTAGGTTTATTCATTGGTAAGGTTATGTAGCCACCGCGACGGTCAGCTCTGCTGATGATGATGAACTTTTTTGGAAGCTGTTCCAGTGATATGATGCCACACGTTGTTCTGCTAATGTCAACTTCAGAGGTGGCAATCATCTTATGAATTTTGAAGCTGCACTTTAGTTAATCGTAATGCTTCCTGTAAACATTTGGAATAGCGCGGCTTGATTTTGATTTCGTATTTATAACTGTATTCTTTAGACGATTTATGAGTTAACGAAAGCGGCTGTTCAAGTAGCTATGCTCAACGAAAGTCTTCCAAAAAAGGCTTCCTCTGCGCCGAAACGGACCGGCCGGAAGAATAAAAGTGCAAACTCAACTTTTTCGATATTACTTGCTCAACAAAAGCGTTTCAGCGAATCTTCGACTGAATCCGAAGGTGTTGTTGAAGCAGCATTTTCAATCAGAGGTGATTTTTATACTTGGTGCTTTAACCTTATCAGTCCATGAAAAAATGACAACAGCAAAGACGTTTATAATTTATTAAGGGTCTGTGATAGCAAAAGTTAACGACTGATATTGAAACATCCACTGTTCAATGCCATTGTTTCTATTTAAAATATACTACCTTACTTCTAACAGTATACGTGACGTTTTTCCTTAGATGGAAGCTGAGCGGAGTCCAACACAAGTTCAAGTAAGTAGCTCCTGGCGTACAATTCCTAGTTCATATTGTAATCTGCATTTAGCAGCAACAAGAGTCAGAGATTCAGCGACTCAATGACGTACCAGATTATAAAAGCATTGCGTTGGACTCAGCGCCATTTCAACTTGTCGAGTGCAGTTCGTTGTTTAAAGCGCATGCAGTATTCTCATTACTCAATCTACAAAGAGCGTACGTCACTTCCAGAGGTAGACTTATTGGCTTAGTAACGCTTCAAAAGGTCTGTTATTATTTCAAATATTCATGCAAGATGTTTAATGGCTAATCTTGATATGCAGCTCCGCGAAGCCGTTGAACGTGTGAGGTTGTATAGCGGCCCTGAATCAGGCCACATTAGCAGTAGTGACACTACATGGGTTTGTGATTACAATGATTCGTATACCGTGTTCACTAATACGGAGACCCTTCCGAAAGCGCCGGAGTCGTCCGATAAACAGTCAAGTGCCTTTCGCTTCAGCTTTACTCGTAAACATCCACGAACCGCTCCAGTTAGAAGGTATCTTTCTAATAGTCAAAGACTATTTTGTCGATTCTTCATTCCTTCTCTTTAAGATGCACCTCAGCGTTAGATGCAGAGCATCCGAAGGATACGAAAATAGAATTGCAGCACACCATTTCCTATTCTCCGTCCATAGAAGATAAGCTGTGACCATTTGTGCAAATTTTTCATCTTTAATTGGGGTCCTTTTTAAACTGTAACGTAGAGCTGCGTTCCAATTAAAAGGAGCAACCGTAAGTAAACCTTTCAAACGTTCTATTCGCGCAACAGTTTCACGATTATTTTCTTAAGCCTCACTTATTGACTTTCAAGCACAAGGTTGCTCCCGCATCCCCCTTTGTCCTAACACGCGCCAGACAGATTGCAAAAATAATCATATTTATTCCTTCTTCAGCATAGTGGTATTTTGCGCTACATCTGATAAAGGAAAAATCACCACTTCTTGCCTTTCCTTATTGATTTCTGACGTGCTAGATTTTCTCCTGAGGTCCTTAAACTAAGACTGGGTAATCCTAAGTAAACTCAAATTTTCCTGATGCTGATCGCACAGCTTCTTAGGGCCACAGCGTTGCAGTTTCAGGCAAACGTTTTAGGGTGACAGAGAGAGCGAATAAGCTAATGGCAGCTACTCTCTACGGTTAGCCAGCGACCAAGGCGTACAACGGTTTTATTTTAAGCACACTTAGTTTTGAAGATGTAGCTTTTTGGTACGGGACAGTAAGTTTTCATGATTAATTTGTTACTTAGTGTCACACTGACTTTATCACCGCTGAAGACGGGTCACGAGGGACCCGAAAGCTACGGAATAAAAATTTTATTTTCCAAACGGGACTCGCTCCGTACGAAGTAACAAATTAAGCACACTTAGCTCTTTAATCCAGCCTGTTGATAACAGTCGACATTTCTGGTTATGAAAACCGCAGTTGGTATATCCAGTGCTATATGAGTGCAATGTAAAGTGTGCGGTTTAGGCAGATGCATTACTTCTGGTGGAACCCAAAATTCGAGAGAACGCAGTTGATGCATTTTCAGGTCTTTCAACCCCGATAGTCAATTTATGCGGACACACTTCGCCTGTCACACTGAGGACGTTGACTACCAAACAGCCTAGATTCCTCTATGAACCTCTTTGCTTCGAGAAAGCAATGTTTCGAACCTATTACTGTGCACATATAAAGTGGACATCATCGGCGGTCGCGTATCATTATTTGACATGGTCCTAAAAGTGTCCAATTGATTCCAGGGGAGAAATTTCAAAATCACTCGCATCCACAGCGATCTTTAGTTCTTCATTCAGTTTGCTAACAGTGCTGCCGAAATCAATGGACACAGAAAGCTCAGAAAGTACCGTTTTATTGATAACAGCCTGAGAAAATGACGAGTCATTTATACACAACTACTTACGAAATAAAGTTGCTAGCAGCCACCGCAATATCATCAAAAATGTGCTCGACGCTTTTTAGAATATGGCTGCCTAGCAATGGGACCTATTAATGCTT
>KN538392.1:530675-548511 GCA_000797535.1 Trichuris suis | reverse complement strand
AAGGCGGAATCTTTTGACTACTCCTGTATTTCACTTATTGGTTTATCATTTTTTGCGGTGAAGAGTTACTACTTAGCCACTATATGTAGCCCACTGACAGGCTGTAGGAATAGTTAAGAGTGGCTTGACCATTTGCCACGGATCTATATTTGGAGAAAAGCAGGCAGGTTTGTCGCACTGCGATGCATCAAAGAGATGTTGGCGACAATGGCGTTTGGAAAGTGGCTGTTGGAATTTTTCAACCTTCAAAGGTTGGCACTTCATTTTGGCAAGCAAACGAAAGTCTGTTCCCTCTGCAAGCTGCTGAGAGGAGATGACCTATTGCCCGAATTTTCAACCAAGCGTGATCAATTTAATCAGGATGAATAAGTTACCGACCTGCATGCATTGACCTCAGATGCAGCTGGAGGAAAAATTCAGAAGCAAAAGTTGACCTGACTGCATCTCAAAACGCGCGGAAAAAATTCCAACTTTTGCTTGGTGCGCCGCGCTAAACTGTACGACCTAAATGAGTCACGATACTAGCGAAAGGAGCTTGTCATGGCCATGCCTCGATGCGCATAGACGCCAATTCGTAGCAATTGTTTTCGTCCCGTTGGCCGTGAGGTCTTGCAGCTCGCCTTTTTCAGGCCGTGTCGACATCTTTAAAACAGGCGACGTCACTGGACGTTTAAATGATGTGATCTAATGATTCTACTTCATTCATCCAATCCGGTGCAACAGTGGAGAGTGCACTAAGCCATTGTGTTTTGTCCTCTCGACCCAATTTTCTCCCACAAATCTGCTTCAATCGAAACCAATTTCCCTGCTGCGTCAGCATCGTCATTCCATTCCGTTATTGGCATCTGGCCAAAGCGATCCGGGCAGTTGAAGCAACTGCCCATAGAACTCCTAAAGCAACGGGATACGATGGGAATTTCCTTCCGGAATGTCAGTTTTCTGGTTTCACTGACTCTGCTTCTTCACGTATGTAGCACATATGTAAGATATACATACTATTGCGCTTCGCTTCAAGGTATACAACACGGCCTGCGGTGGAATAGATAACGACGTTCTGAGTATGCTCCAGCTTGGATTCTCGTTGTGTGCTTATAATTTTACTTCAGACTGCAATATCCAATGCAGCGAAGATACTATAACTGTAAACTTTGTTACGAGAAATCCATTTCAAGGGCGACTGTTCGTCAAAGGCATGTCTGATAGGACAGAGTGTTCCCAGTCGTTTAGCAATCCTGCGGCTTCAACCACGAAGCCATCAATGTCGTTTGGCTTCGGCGCTTGCAATATGCATCGCTCAAGAATGGTAACGTTGGATTTAACTTGGCTCAGCTGTCGTGTTCACGTAAGCTTGATGCAAAGCGGGGATGATTTACTAACGTACATTTGCGTATTTTAACAACAAATATTAGTTTGCAAGGCAGAATGTTGTTCCTTAATCGGATGTGGCTTATAGGAATGCGGTCTTTGTGCATTCGACTGGATTATGCCTACAGCTAATGCTAAAGCTGACGAAAATTCGTAAAATTGAAAGCGGTTAAGATTCCGCAGCAGGTGAAGCAGCGACGTACTTTATGTGTAAACCTGAGGGTAATACTATAAAATAAAGCAGTCATGTGGAATACATGGTTAACATTTTGAGCGGCAAAGCATGCCAGTGAAGTAGTGGAGTTACTTTCTTGGTCCGCAATGTGCTAGTAAAGTCTGCGTATGACTAAAACCCACTCGGCAGTTTAATTCGATGGTTAAAATAAATCAGTTTTAACGTTTGAGTTACATTAATTAGATGTTCCCGCGGTTATAGTGCAAAGAGATGCAGTGCTTTCAGGACACGTTTTGTTCCGTCCTCAGCGCCTTGGCATTCAGACGCTGAAGACGGGACAAGACGCGTCCCGAAAGCTTCCCAACTCTTCGCACAGTAAACCAATACATCGTAGCTGACATACCTCGAACATGAAAGCCATACATCCGCCCCTGCACTTCATCAGTTTTAATGTGGCATTATAACCTGATCGTATAAGCATTAACAATTTTGATGCTTCCTATTATGCATTCATGTTAGTTATAAGTTGTATGGTTATGAACGGGTCCGTCCAATTTCACTGTGTAACTCAGATAGCTATAGCTTTTCCTTCATAAGGAAACGTTTATTAAAATGAAGGTTGCGGAACTTTCAGATCAGGTTTGCCCCGTCATCAGCCAACTTTTCTTTACAATGGAAAAGGCTACTCTGACTATACAATGTCCGCGTTAATGTTTTGTAGCCAATGTCAGATTATTACTATTAATACAAAGCTTTCGTACCTAGCAGCTTACGCATAACGTTAAATCATTCCCTAAGATCCTAATTAAAACTTTGCCGGATGGCTATAACCGTGTAGTTATGCTTTTCACCAACAATGTGAGCTCCACTGAGAAGCACAGCTTCATCTCGTTAATTGTATGTAAAGGTTATTATGAAGTACAGAGCATTTGGGACTTTGCTTCTTCCCTCACAGATGCGAAGTGTGTTAGTGCTAGTGTTTGTTGTTTCACATGCATTATGTCTCTATCGTAACGGAACATGTTGGGTTTTGATAGGTCTGCGTTTCAAAATAGCTGTTGTATACGACTGCAGAGAGAGAGAATAATTCAATGAGACTTTAAGCTCCGGTAAAAGTAATCATGTTAATAGCAACATTATTCACGGTACGAAGTTAAGCATAGTTTCACATCCTTTGCATGAACACGAATAGCCTTGGCAGAGAATAGATGCCACTTTTTAGGCTACAGAATGCTTATTCCACATTACAAATTTTTGTGCAACTGTTTCTGATTGCTATTGTTATTTATGGATCCAACCGACAATGGGCTCTGTGACCCTTCATTTCGTCGGAAAGTGTTTGAGTTAGCAGAGGGTCGCTTAACAAAGGCGTAGGAAGGTTCAAGAATTTTACAACATTAACTAAAGGGGGCAAATTTAAACAGGTAAAACATTTTAAGAATTAAGTAATAGTTTTTATTCATTTCTAACTGTTGCAGTCAAATCTATTGTAGGTAGGTTATTTACTGAGGATTTATGCAATACGGTGAGCGTCTTCAGGCCATACTCTATTCATACCTTATCGTTGTACATGTTTATTACATGTATGATAAGTTGCCAAACATTGGGGTAATTGAGTTCTAAACTGCTTATGTTCAGTATTGGGAGCAATGAGTTACTATTGTTGCCATTGTGGTTAAGTCACTTGAATCCTCAGGAATGTAGGCGAATTGCCTTAGATGGTTTTCATTTTTTGTACCTCCTTCAAAGACAAGTGATTGACCAATTGTCCACTATTGGAAACGTATTCCCATTCAGTTCATACCGCAAACTTCAACAGGTAAAGCGGAACTTAGAAAAAATTGTTTAGACAAGCGAGTGCACAGAAAAACACGACGCTTTCAGTTGAAAGACATTTGTTCAATGCAGAAGTTCACCATTACGGCAGTACAAT
Source organism: Trichuris suis (assembly GCA_000797535.1). Lineage (NCBI taxonomy): Eukaryota > Metazoa > Nematoda > Enoplea > Trichinellida > Trichuridae > Trichuris > Trichuris suis. The sequence continues at coordinate 545,038 of KN538392.1, read as the reverse complement.
TGCTACTGAGGTCACGCGAATCCATGGAACGTTTCCTCTGAAAGCGTGTTGAATTTTCAACTGTTCTCAATGCTCTCTATTGTAGGTTACGTTGAATTGAGCGGCTACTTATTAACTTGTCTGTTTTTGAAGACCTTCCACAAGAATTAAAGTACTGATGCTACTAACGTGCGAGCAAATGAATCGAGCGTACAGTCGTGTGTTTATGAATAGAAACGAGCCATTTCATAATATATGAGACTCTCATTTTGAAAGTGTCTCTTTTGACGGTTTTTTCGAATTTCACTATTGTTTGTACGGAGTTGACCGTTTTTGTTAAAGTAAAGAATGTAATGCTGTAATTACGTACCACGATGATGACGGAACGTATTTTCGTCCCGAAAGCCTGGTATATTCTTTGCTTTCACTAAGATCGATAAACTCTGTGCAAATAATAATGAAACCCCGATTATATTGATTTTGAAATTTCCTGGATTCCATTGTTGTTATGCACTGTCTGTAAACACGCAAAAAACAGTAAAACCAAGGGCACTTAATGTACAAAGCCAGCTTGCACTTTGCGCGTTTAGTTTAACTGCACTTAGCCATAAGTTGCGAAGGCATTTGCTGACATGGCTCTTGCTGCGTCGCTCACTGCTAAAGAATGGAAATCAGGTCTGTCTGATTCTGAAATAATCAAAGTTGAGCTCATCATAAAGAAATGTGCGTTCATCAATTATGTTAACAGTTATTGAAGTTTTAGATTGATCCTCAACCAGGAATGATGCAATCAATTGTAGTGGTAATAAGCTTTCATAGGTATGTAGTTTCGTTGCTTCCCATCAACAGAAGAGCTATTCTTTTAGGTTGTTTATTACAAGGGTCGATAGGGCTTACATGATTCAATGCTTCTATATGGAAGCCGAAAAGACCGTAAGTCGCATAGGGAAAAAGGAATTATTCCAAGGAAGCTTAATTTTTTCAGGTGGCTTCCGATTTGGAAGTTAGGTGATGAAGAGCACGTTAAAGAGTTCTTGTACAAGTTGAAAATGTCTGGACATTTCAGCACGTTGACCACAGGACAACTGTTAGATACTGCACGAATGCCAGCGTGCGCCTATGAAGTTCGAAAAGGTGGACCTGACGGAGCCATCATACGATATGCAGAAATTGGAGAAGCGGTTCATCATGTCTGGTTCTGCGATACCAGTATTGAAGTAAAATGAAACGTTATCATCTGCAAGTGCGTCTTTTCAGGTACGCACAAAATTTTGGTCAAAAATTGTTTCGTCGACGATGGACAAGGCAATCAGGTCAAAATTATCGACGAGAATGGGTAAGAAGAATGGAAGGAAATATTGTTTGGAACTGATTTAGCTATTCAATATGCAGATGTGCCATTGAACCAATGATTATTGGTAATCTCAACTACGCCTCCTCAGACACGACGAAGGCATGGGTAGATTCATACGTGTTCAAGTTTGCTGATAAACCGCACATTTTCTTCCACTGCACCTTGCAGCTATGCAACAAAGGCGATGACTTTTGCGAAAATCTCACTGTATGCATTCAGTTCTCTGCTGTTAGCTTTATCCGTATATTATTTTTGCACTTGACATTTTAGCCACCTCGTTGTGCAGCTAATGATGCTGTGCAGGTTCAAACTGCAGCTGCCTCTACCACGGATGACAGTGAAAGTAATCCGTACGGTTTTATCCTGCGGCAGCAGAAACAAATGCGCAGATATAAGCGTCATGCGTTGTTGCCATCTGAACGAAGCGAGCAAATCGCTGGCCAAACTTTTAACGAGGAAATCGATCTTTTTACCCCTCAGATGACCATTTTTGATTTGGAAAGTCGTTCCCTCAAAAATGAAGCAAATGATGGTCTGGAGGGTAGCGAAATACGCCAAGGTAAGTTGCCTAACGACCTTCATTGTTCTGCGGAATTCCTAATTTGGGAATTCCGTATTCAGGGAAATTCAGAGCAATCTCAAAGCAAGCTTTTAAAATTAAAGCAGTTGCAAGCTATTTGCATTGTGAATTTCGAAATCTACCTTGTGTACCTCTATTATGCCATTATTCCTTTTTAGACATACACGGGAATTCCATTTCCAGACATCCAGCGACGGAAGTGTGCTTTTCAAAAGTAACCTATGGTATTTTCATGCTAGGAACCGCCTTAATGTGCTCCACTCTTCCGATTGCTTTGGCGCTATTTTGCCGCCGGAAAGTTGCAACAAAAAGCGAAGATATGACGAGGTAGATTCTTTTCAACAGTTGATGCTTTACTGGTGAAAATTCATTGTTGCTTGATTGAAAATATGCTAAACCTTACATGGTGCGATCTCATAAAAACAGTTACACTTTGTACGCAAATATTCATGATCTGCTGCCTGTCAGAAGTATATGCGTATGTTCGTTGATAATCAGTCTTGTGCAAATGCTCAATGGATGTATTAACTACTGATTCTTTAACTTTTATCAATAATGCAAGATTGACAAACGTATTCCTCATTTAGTAGGCTTTAATCATCATCATACTTATCCCTTCTTTATTAGAGTTCCATGAAAGCAAGGGAATTAACGTCCCAGCAAAGCTGAACGTTGCAGAGATCGTTTCGATCTGCAGAAACAGCAGTGGATTAAAAAGGGATAATGTTCTCGCTTTTTGCTGAAATTAGGGAAAGGGCCGAAGAATTACAGCACCTCTTTTGTCAGACTAATGAAGCGAAACAACTCGCTCCATTATCTATTGCTAAACCTTTACTTCGCAAGAATATGGTCCAGCTGTGACCAAGCCAATGAGAAAAAACGCATTAGTTGTTAAGCTGTCACACAGCTACTAAGCCGCAGCCGTAAAGTGGAATGCTCTGTCGTCGTCGTGAAGTGCTAAGATCGTAATGTACTCACGTAAGCAAAACGAGCAACATGAATTTTAAAAGAATCCGTAAAACTGATCTACCAAGGGAGAAACGCTTCCCTTTAAAGCGCATCTTTTGAACGATCGTAACAAATTGCTCTCGATTGTTGCTGCTAGAGCTTCAGTCCAATTTTGGTAAAAAATGCATAGTTTTTCCAACATTTCTCAAGTCTTAACGTCTCAAGGCTACGAGGGGCAGAGTACGCAGTGTTTTGACCCTCATGCTTTGACGCAGGATTGATTCACATGACTAAGCGTCTGCATTTAGCCGGCAATGCTCATAACTCTGCTTATACGCCTGTCTGTGGCACGTCAATGTGTACCGCTCTCAAACTAAGCGCCATTGAAGCAGAAATTTCTCAGAAAGCTGTGTGCGGAAGTTTTGGTAGCTTAGCACAAAGCCGGCTTTAGTGTAGCGCTTAATTAACCCAGCCGCTTGTAGCCAACAAAATGGCACCTTCGTAAAGATTACGCCTACCAGCACGCAAAGCAATTTATTTGCGTTTAAAGGCATCTGCGTCAAAACATTCTGCAACGGTTGTTCTTGATGCCAAAACTAACGCCCATCATCATGACAGTTGCTCTTTTTCACAGCATTCGGTAAAACAATTTTTGTTACAATTATTAGACTATAGTCAACGAACGGTTTTGGTCTGACGAGTTTAAACTTACGTCAGAATAATGGAGAAGCTTTTAGAATAGTACCTGAATATAAATAATGCCGAACGTTTTAGCGTAGAACCTGAATATACTTTGCTGTGTAATATGAGACAGTTGTGCTAATAGTTGTTCTCGTGCACTGTTGTCGTGCGGTTGGGCTCCAGTCGCTGTGCGTCTGTCTACCTTAACTGGTTTTCATTAGTACCAAGCATGAAGCCTATTCTAAAGCTTTCGTGAAAGCGAGACGATATGCAGCGCGCCATTCCGGTACGTACATTTACCGAAGATTAGCCGGACAATATTCTCCTGCTGGCAGACAAGCTTTTATGATAGCTATGCGGCATTTTGTTGCGTGTATTTATCGATTATTATCCGAACGATATTCTCCTGGTGGACCACGACTGGATAAAGAGCACAAGGGCTGCAGAGATCGTAGATGCACCGAAATCACTTATGCCCATAGTGTTTCTGGCCACTGACGATATGATATGCGAAGAAACAAATGGAATTTGGTTGAAGATATTTGACACCTGTTGAGGGAACCTGGCTCATCTCTGCTGCTGTCTTTGTTGTCGAAGCGTAGCGAATATCAGGTTGATGATATGTCTTTGGTAATGGACTTCCTGTAATCGATTTTGTCTGAAATGATATTGGACTAAACCGGCAGTCGAAGTACCTCTGCCGAATTGTGATTTCGTGCTTCAGAAAGGGAACCTCGCTAACGATATTTAATGATAGCTGCGAAGGTTCAGTCGTGCTTCTGCTGCTGTCTTTGTTGTCGACGTGTAGTGCAATGTTTGCACTGCTGAACGAAGAAAGGGTAAATACGAAGAGAGAATCTTGAACGAACGATATCGCTGGCCTATTTCGGGCGGAAGATATGCTTCTGGTGACCAAGACATGCACGCACCGGCTGTTCCTCCCATCCTTCTTCGCCGAAGATAGGACCATGCGAATCTTGAAAATATGGGTCCCTTCTTTGAATACATAAGTTTTCTTGTAATGTTTGATGATATGTCTCTGGTAGTGGAATTCGCGTACAGTTTTAATCGATCTTGCCTGAAAAAGAAGGTGGAACGATATTGGATTAAATCGGCAGTTGAAGTACCTTATCCAATATGGCTCTGTTCTTCAATTAACTGCTGTCCTTCGTCCCGGCCAGGCATGCAGTGAATCGTGCAATACGATGACATTCCGGTCAAATTGGTATCTTTTCAAGTTTGGTGGCCGATGCTGTGAGGTATTGTCATATCAGTAGTGAATTTTGTCTGAGAGAAGAATGTCACCCATCGTCAGGATCGAAGGAATATGACAGCCGCGAAAACAGACAATCCCGTTCAAAGATTCGCTGTTCGCTACGATAAACCGTTGAGAAAAGAATGCAGAATATTATCAGAATATAATGATTAGCTTAAGCTGTGACACTGCTCAGACAACGATATGTTGCGCAATTCCCGGTCACCTGTAGCGTCATATTAATGATATTGTGGAGTGGCAGAAACGGGCCGCGCCATCCGTTTATCACGAGATGGACAGATTAGCCTCAGCAAAGGCGCCTTGTACGATATGGGCCTCATCGAATTTGAAAGCAGTCCAACAGGAAATCTGCTTTGCCCACTGCTGCTTCGTATATGGGGAAGCAATTTTCCTTTTCATTGTGTACAGCGGAGTGGCGCTTTCACATTCCCGCAACTTGGCGGCATGAACATCCTGCTGAAGTTGTTATGCATTCCCGCGTCACAACATCGTTTTAATTTTTGGCTCATCTAGATCGTTAGAGACGGTTGTATGGGCAATCTGGAAGAGCGCTCCATGGTGCAGACCAACCTCTCGAATCGGTCAGTTGTCTCTGTCCGATGTGAAAAGAAGCAAACCAGTCCCTCGAGTCAACCTTCCGGCATCTTTCTTCAGTGAATGGAAATGAGTTTTTTATGTTCACCCGATCTTCTTGGCAGGATTTACTTGCATGAAATCAAAAGAATTTGACACTCGAGAAGGAAACAGACCATTCTGAATGTTACGGAATGGTTTATTGGAAGCTTATCTTTTCTTTAGTGACTTTTAACCGACGTTGACGTCACTGAACAACACCGAAGCCCCGCAAAAGTGGATGTCAACGGTATTGTGATCATCGAAGAAAGGCTCAGCTCCAGTTTAAAACGATATTATGATCGCTGGCACTTTGGATTCAACTTTTGGCAGACTGCTCGACGATTTGGACGAAGGCTGCTTAGTGCTTTAGGTGATATAATGATAAGCAGTGGATCAACTGGAATGTGTTGTATTCCGCAGCTGTTCAGGTTTCAAATGAAGATTCGCTCTTTGCTGTAATCTATTTTTTCTTGGACAATAAATTAGCTTGCAACCTGCTCCGTGGTTATCAATGATAAAGCAGCGCTGACCAATGTTTCGCAGTCTCTTTTGAACATTTGTGTTGTGGGCGGAAAGCGACCGTATGCAAATTGATTTTTAGGATGGCTGCTCCGTGTTATTGTGGACACTTCCGGCGAATGATTTTCTCTTCTTTGAACTGCGATAAGGAAAGTGGTGAAAGCATAGGTAGGAGTAAGAAAGTGAGATAGGAAAGCAATAGTTCTTTGAGCTAAGAATGACTTGAAATCCAACCTTCTTGGTGTAATAGAGAACGAAGAAAGGGTTTTCCGTTTGCAACTATTAATATAAGTTTAAAGAGTGAATTGAAGAATCCTGTTTCGTGATCAGTTGAACGGTCAAGACCATTATTTGAGTCATTGTGTTGCTATGATAATTCTAAGAGAAGCAAATCGACGGTCTATCAAAGACGGAAATCGGTCGATGGAAATCTCCTTTAAGGTGAGAAAGGTACATGTAGCAAATAGTGTATCCACTGATCGTTCTGTTGACGTTACTTGACAGCTTACTAGAATAATTGGACTATGCAGAATTTTGCGTCATTTGGCAAATGTCAGAACATTTACTTCACCTGTACAGCGTTCTGCTGGAAGAATCTGTTTACACATTATGCATGTCTGTCATCAAGGAGAGCAGTATCAACGACATTAAGCTTACATCAAAGCGCATTCATTTATGTAACTTGATCGTTTGAGAGCAGCCGAGAGTACTGAGTAAATCTTTCGTCGAAGCAGCGATGTCGTTTGGCATTCACTTCAGTATTTTCATCTTCTCACTGTTTATTAAACTGGGCAGTGCTACTGAGGAACTGCAGTTTGGCAATGTCACGGTAAGCGACCAGAAGAAAAGGAGCTGCTAATAGGCATAATATTTTGCAGCTAAAACATAAAAAATTTGCAAAGTTAGCTGAGAAATGTGCCGAAGAGGATTGCAAGGAATTGGCAGCTGAGGCAAAGAAGTACCAAGAAGGCGAAGAAGATCGCGACAACTTGCTGCAATTTGGTCAAATGCTTGAAAAATGTGTAGGGATCTGCGTTATAAGGAAAGCTTATGGTAAGTTTCTGACCCTCACGAACCTTTGCTCGCTTTCGATTTTACATATGAACTAAGTTCGAAATGGAATTTTGTTCTAATATCTCTTGCTTGATAAGAGATCAGTAGAATATCATTGTATGAATGGAATATTCGTCTATATGCTAAGCAATCCGAGTAATTAAAGAACAAATAGCAAATCACCCGATGGAAAGAGAGCTGCCACTAACAGTGATAAGGTGGATTATACCTAACTCAACGATTCTGTCTTTATTGCCTAAGCATGCAAGGAATACGTGGATTCGGAAATTTCGGATTCGCAAATAACGTATACGAAGTGCTTTTATTTTTCCTTGTTCCCAGTAAGCGTTTATTCACTAGTTCATTCAAGCACGTTTCCTCAGACAACAGGAGAGTTACTTTTCCTGCATGTTGCAGCGTTGAAAAAAGGCTACTATCAGCAAATAACAGTGTCCGACGTATTAATGCATCAGTTTTTAAAACCCCTACTTAGAGCTGAATTGGTGGAGCGAATGGTCCGCGAAAAAGGCGGTATACCTTATAATAGGTATATTCAAAGAACAGGGGATTTTGAAAATGCCAATTCAGTTAACCCTAATGCTCAGAGCTGCCTTTAGATTCCTTAGCGTTCTGCCTGTAGCTTACACTGTGGAATTAGCAGTAAGAATTCTAACTTCATGAAAAGTGAATTGCAAAAGGTTTTCAGAAGAAAGAAATTTAACGCAGCCTGATGCTACTGAAGAAGAAAAACGGGCGCTTTATGAAAAGGTAACGAATTCCGCTAATGACGTACAGATTGATAAGGTGAAGTGCTAAGAAGCAGCAGCAGTTCATCCGCATTCGACAAGATTCATAATGATAAGATTAGTATTGTCTGCACCCTTTGCTATTTTGCTTCGATGCAACGATCAGGTGGGTTAATGGAGAATTTAATTTTCTGACTTTTCGCTAGTTTTAAATATTCAATAATTTGCTTTGCAGCTTTTTACTTTCTTGCTCATAAAGTTATAGGCGTTACTGTGCTCTTAGCAACATTATGCTTCAACGGGGATTGGCTAAACGTAGTGGTTTAGCAACGTAGTTATTTTAGAGAATTATTGTCAGCAAATTGTTTGACGTTCTGTGGAATCAGCATTTGGGCGATTTGGAGGTTACAGTCACCCTTTACGAGATGGCTGCTAAAGGCAATGCCTCGCAACGAGATTGAAAAAATCGTTGCAAAAAGCAGGTTCATTTCAGTTTGAAAATTTTACAGGTGTATGACGAAAAACAGGGAAAAATAACTGCCTGCCAACTTGGTACCTGCAAGGAAGTGAGCGAAAGGATGTATACTTGTCTCTTAGCGCCGACAAAAGGCTGTCCTGACTCAATCAATACTGGCCTTGATTACACAAAGTGTATAAATGATTGTGTCGCAAGTTTGGAAGGTAACTACATAGTGTTTGGTAACTTGGTGATAAGAACAGTACAGTACATCTGCATTGTGTGGAGGAGCGTTGTTTGCTGATTATGTGGATGTGCATTTTTCATTGAGTCATCCGAAACTTGTTTTAAAGCAGCAAATTCAGGAAAAAAGAAATCAGCGACAGATGAACAGACAGACAAGACTAGTCGCCCTGCTGAAGAAGAGAAGACAAATGAAGGTCAGTTTATGATTGCTAAATTGTCTTGTTCATTTATTGATACTTTTAACTAAATAACGGCATTGCTTCAAAACTGTTAAAGTGCACGTTTAAATGAAGAGGGAGATTAGATTGAAAAAGTGCACTAGCCGTATGATATTGTAGAGAAGAAGAAAAGGGAAAAAGAATTATGAAACGCTTACAGCGGGAAGGCGCTACGCAGGAAAAAGTTTTCACGTCCTGTTAACAATTTGCAGTTGCTTCGCAGCATAATTCAAGAAAAGTAAAGAATTCACAGGCTAGTACGGTGCTACACGCGCTTTTAGAAATGAAAGAAAAATGTCCGACCGGACTAGTAATTTAGCTAATGAGGTAAATTTACTCAAAGCAAGGAAAGCAATTTTACTAACACCTGTTTTGTCAGAAGTTCTTAAATCGATGCGGTCACTTTGCAAACATGAATTAACATCAAGTCCAATGACAGCTCACGGTGCGTACAGAAGAGTGCAAACTGAATTTTAAGTGTAAGGGCATTGCATAAGCAAAACGATATTTTCATTGTGACAACCCATACGAACTTAGGGGCGCACTGTTATTAATGGAAATCATCATCGTCATCATACTGTTCTTCATCGGTTTCCCTGCAACTCAGCATCCCGCCTGAAGCTGCATACATTACCTCGACAGTTCCACGAATTTGTGTGAAAGTGGGTCGATTATTTGAATTTTTATCCCAACATTGCAACATGAGGTCATATGCATCGGGTGGCGTATAACTTGGTGAACTCAGTCGCTTGCCTGGAATGGTAAAAAACATATCAAGCAGTAGAAAGTGGCATCTCATACGCCACTACCATCCATTAAAAATTTTACCAGCTCGACTGGAAAGTTTTCCTTGTATTTCGTCTCCAAATCAGCATAGGGAGATTTCCCGTTGCTGAACAATTCCCATAAGGTAATTCCAAAGGCCCATACATCCGTTTTCTCACTGAATATACCTATTAACTGAGCAGATTTATTTATGCTACAACTCTGGCATTTTAAGGGTGCCTGTTCTAACGGCTTCTGGGGCAGTCCACTTGATTGGCAACATGACATTCCTGTCCACTGCTTGGAAGATCTTTCCGCTGCGAGCCATCCCGAAGTCAGATATTTTTAAAATATCTTTTTTGATTAAGCAGTTACGCGCTGCGAGGTCTCTTAACAAAGAAAGACCTTCTTATATTATTTGCGGTGGTGTTGTCATCAGCAAACCTATGAATGATACTCTCTTGTACTAAATATTCCATGCCATAGACAATTTGCAACGCAAAGCAGAATTTTTCTGATAAACTAATAGGATGCCTCGCTGTCTTTAGGTGGCGCAAAAGATTTGCTAGAAATATGATCCGTCATCTTATTGAGAATAGGCTAACAGGTATTGGAGGAACTCGCTCGCACTTAGGTTTTCATGTACCTTCAGACTTTACGTGGACGCCCTAATTTTAGCTTAGGAGCTGGTGGACGGCAAACGTTTCAGAAGACTTACTGTCACACAGTTCCATAACTAATTTCGGCCGTTCGCTATTAATAACGATCCCAATGAACTTGACAATGTGCAGGTGCGATAACTGTTTTTGTTTCCTGCATTCGCCAAAAAAGTCTTTTTCTTCTTCGCTAACTACTTCGAGATTTTTAAAGAATTTTACTGCAACTTCCTTCTTCGTCTTCTTCCCTTCTGTTCTCTTGTAGCAGACGCCTTTCCACACTTCACCGTAGTTGCCCTAAGAGTTGAGATAACCACGTTACCATTGCATGCTATTTTATTCTTTTCGAGCTACTCACTTCACCCAACTTTGTTATCAATTCAATTTGGTCATTATACAGAACCCAGTGAGCTCTGTGCACCGGTTTTGAAATTATTATTTCCATATCATGAACCAGAGGCTTCCGAGTTTTAACGTAATAGCGGACAAGTTGATCTACCGTTGAAAATTCCATGTCCTCCAACTTAACCATTTTCTAAACAAAGCTCTTGGAAAAGTTTAGCTTCGTAAATCCTATGGCAAGAAATACAACACAGAAAACACTTCTATAACGTGTTTGAAAACGCCGCCCGCTTAAGGTAACAACAGTGGATGACTACGTTAATGACGTGTCCTTCGGAAGATGTGAAGATCGAGCATTACATCACACTGACGACGGGACTGGAGCGTCCCGAAGGATACGTACATTGTTTTTCTGCGATTTCCAAAACAACATGCCCATCCATTCGTTTGTAGGGCGCTTGTCTCAGTATTTTACGGATGGGCTTACAAAGGATGGGGGAAAGCCTTGAAAGGAGTACAATGAAAATCCATTGCCCCGCTACTAGGCACATCCTGCCTTTAAGAAGATCGAGCCCATTATGAATAGTAATAAAGCGCGTCCTATAGCTGACATAGGAATAGTCTGCGCGTTGTTTTCAATTACGAAACATGCGCAGTTCTTCCTCGCTTGATAGAAAGGCTACTTATTCAGACACGAGAGTTTTACAAATATAAACATTATGCTGACTTCATTTGTTCTCCGGATGAGTACATGATAAAGTTTGCCTTGACATTTCGTCGAAATGCACATGCCACGCAGCTGAGCGGTTTTCCTTTGCGTTTTTCGGACTAGGAATTCCCCATCTCGAAGTAGCATAAGCTCGACATCCTGCCTTGGAAGCCGTCCATAGAAGAAAGATCTCCGTTTTATTGGATCCTCCTTCTTAAGAAAAGTCTCAGCCAAATAAATTTAAACAGTCTCTAAAAAGAAACCTGAACAGCTCTGCTCCTTGTTTCATATAGGTACTGTCTTCCTGTACGTCTGCTCCTGTGTCTACGCGATCTCTTCCTGCGTGCTGCAGTATTCATTGCTTTGGGGCACCTTGACAACCCAGAAGCAGCTTAGCATGTCTAAATGTTCAATTGAAGGAGAACACTGTACTTTACCATGTGCAGAAACGGAAAGCTGCAACACATTATCGCCAAGAATGTAATCAGTCAGCGCTGAAACGTTTGAATGAAGTAAGGTACGCATACTTTAAAAAATGTGCTGCTACAAATATATTAATAATATGCTCTCAAATGGCTGGTTTGGCATATGAGCCATTGAACAAAACGTTAGAATTAAATATTAGTGGATAAGTTACGAGAAAATGATAGGTTCCTAAGTTACGTGGTTGAAAGAAGGAGAAGTACAAAGATTGCCCCATGTTACTCGTAGGTAGAACATTTTAACTTACCAGGGCGCATGGAGTAAAATGTCATAAAACGGGAATGAGGTGTCAGTCTACATATGCAAATAAACGAAAGTAATCCTGTAGTGCTTTCAGCAAAATATTTCTAGTACTACTGATCGCATCCAGCTGCACTTTATTTCAACGCAGAATAGAGCGTTTCGTAATAAGGCAATGCACTTTCATTCGAATTAAGGATTTTGATTACTATGCTTTTTTATCACTGTTCAATTTTCGCTATTCTGGTTGTTTGCTCTCGCTTAACTACAAGTAATTAAATCCACCAGCTCTCAACGCATCTTAGCTTTGATTGCAAATGTTTTTGTCCACTAACAACTACGAGCCACTTTGGGTATATGAACTCATAATTTCCATTAAAAAATTATTCCATACTCAACTTATTATAAACGTATGCCCTCAACAGGAGTAAATTTGATGCGCTTAGCCAGATAAAAGGCCATTCAAATTGACTCTAAAAGGAACGGGCGTATTTTGAAAAACTGTTTTAAAAAATGCTTTTTTGACGATGCTGTGTCCATGCCTGCAACAATGGAGAGTAAAAATTACCATTTACGTGAGTCCAACAGTGACAACATGATGGTGAACCTCTGCTGTGACTTGAGCAGCTTGAAATTAAGCGGCTCTCAGAAAACCAGTGCAGTAAGGTGGAAGTAAAAACGGAAGTTTAAAGAGGTTAAGATCACTTAAAAGTCCTTGGAGAACGGACGAAAAAGTAACGCCCCTTAATACGCTTTGCTCCAATTTAACCTATTACTTGACAATCCTTTCTAAAAAGCACATTCTCAGTGAACTGAAAAGAATTAGTTAACGGTGTTTCAAGCAGAGTAAAGAATAACAATGACTGCCCTGAACTGTGAGATACCATCTTTATATGTCTCTTAAAATGAAAAATCCCACCAATTTAACAGTGCAAATGAAGACAGAAATAGAAAACGTTTTGGATCACGTCTCTTAGCCGCCCCACGAACTGAGAAATGCAGGTTCCTTTCTGGCAAGCATGCCACCAACCTGTTGTGCACTTGCTGACGAGCACGCCGGTCATCCTGTTTAAGTCTAAGCGAAAACATAAACCTTTTATTATATAGATTTAGGCATAGGCTTAGCTAAGGGCAGAACAGGATGGCCTGCAAACTTACAGTACGACGGTGGGACGGCTAAGAAACAAGTTCCAGCTAAAACTGTTTCAAATGCAACGGACAGTCATAAAACACGCCTTTTAAGTTGTTGCTAATCTTTAGGTTGATGGCGGCGTTGGTTTTGATGTAAAGTTAATGACGTTTTAGTTTACTTGTTGTTACGCAATACCCCACTTAAATTGATGAAATACGGGCTTTTTTGACCGCTGTATGGGTTTTCAGATTCGAGTAGCCTTAGCTATGAACTACCCATTTAATGTGCTAAGAGTTGCGGAGCTTTCCGAACACGTCTTGTTCCACTTGCAGCGTTTTGACAATATTCAACCTTTCATTTCACTTTCTCAACATGCTTAGTTTAGTTTTACCTCCACCTTTACTTTATTTTATTTTCATTCAACGTTATTGTTGCGAATAGAAGTCGCAGTTGAAATATGTTACACTGAAAGCATTACCCTACGTCATACTTGCATGTAATTAGCTTAATCATGCCTCCATTAATGGTTTTCGCTTTTTCATTCGTTCCGTTCGAGGTCATGTGATTCGTCGGCGGTTACGTGTTTCTTTCGCTTTAAATAAAGCGCGGTGCATCCGTCGATCCCATCCCGGTTCCGTCTCCTCCTTCGACAGGTGATTGATACTTTGTTGTCAAACTCTCGAAGCAGCGCACTTTTGACCGGAAGCAATTATTTTTATCTTATTTTATTTTTATGATGATTTCATTGTTATTATTATTATTATCCTCCATCTGCTGCTTTGTTCATATGCTATTTTATCAGTGTTTAGTTTACTTCATTTTATCTTATCCCATTTTCGTCAATAGATGTTGCGAATGACAAACGACAACAAGTATAGGAAGGTACGGTTTAAACTATAAACCGTCTTTAAACTATTACTGCACAAATGAATCTCCCACGTTTAGGTTGGTTATTGTCAAGACACTGAAGACGGGACAAGACGTGTCCCCAAAGCTCCGCAGCTCTTAGCAGATTAAATGGGTACATCGTAACTAACGTGTCTCGAATAAGTACCCGACATAAATGGAATACAATGTTGGCAGAAGGGTGGAACAACGTTGAAACCAAGGATGCAATACCCCATTAGAGACAACTGTAAAGCTAATAAATGCCTTGATTGAGGAATCCCCGCGGCGCCGTTTTGACGCGAACGACCCGTTCCGTTGTTGCTCTCCTTCGTCTTCTTCGTTCGCTTGCCGTCTTACCAAGTGGAACAATTCTCATGAAGTCGGCAAGTAAGGCTTTGCCGGAAATGGGGAATTGTTCGTTTTGGTGTTCTTGACTTGGACCAAAAATCCAGTGGGCCCTAAAATAGAATGCACTC